>PQWD01006258.1:0-136493 GCA_019425675.1 Leucinodes orbonalis
AATTGAAGTAAGTAAGTTAATCATATCATTGCAGCCAAATGTTGTGTAGGTAATGGCTGACAAGTCGGTTGTTACACGTGGGTTCTAGATTCGATCCACCGGCAGTACTAGCATTTTAGTGCATGAACAAGTTCGTTTGTAACAACGGATGTTTCTATACATAATATCATGTACTAAAAACACACATGGGTGTTCAGTACCCATAGCTAAAATTTAAGTCTAGATGGCGCTGTGTGAATGTCAGTGAATATGCATTTATTGATTGTTATACTGGCTAGGTTGGATAACAAATTGCCTGGTGCAGTGCGAGTGAGTCGGGCATTAAATACGATGAGTCCTCAAATGATTATTTTGTTTCTGACAACGGATGAAGGCATAGTGCTCCATTTTTTATAAAACATGCATATGCAAAGGAATGGAACTCTTTGCCTGCTAGCGTGTTCTCCGATACCTATGATCTGGATATCTTCAAGGCAAGAGTGAACAGGCTGTGTCCTAGATAGGCATGATTCATCTTCGGCTGCATCATCGCTCAACATCAGGTGAGACGGCGGCCAAATGCCTATTCTAGTATAATAATAAAAAAAATATATATTATACATACGAACTGGGAGTTTTTGGGTGCCCAATATAAACAGACAGGTAAGTCCATAGAAATGTTTGTTCTGCCCGGGGTTCGATTCCGGATCTCTTGGTGTATTGGCCAACATGTAAACTATTACATCGCATGGGTCGTTAATCAAAGAAATGCATTATAAAATGTCATCAAATAGCTTGCAATGATTTCCGAGACACACACAGTCAATGACACGTACAGACTTTCAGACGAACTTTTTCCGATGTGATAGACAAATAGAATTCCCATGTATGCTTAAATTGTAGTACCACTTTCACCACTGCTTCTCATTTTTCTTTTACTGAATAACGGACATACCTGGAACAAAAAATATATATTATAATAAACAATATGTTTAAAAAAATAGCTAAAATAGTATTTGGATGTAATTTTAACACGAAATGTAAAAAGCATTCAAGTGATAACATGTTTTATGGGATTTTGTTTTATTATAATTTCAAAAATTATATTTCATTCAGAAATTATTCAAATATTCATCATCATTGGCTTATTATACGAGTAACTTCCCCACCGAGGGGCTTAGGCACAAGACTTTCCGTAGAGGGTGTATAGGTCTCAGTTTTCTACGCGGGCCCAGTACGGATTGGCCGATTTCACGCCTATGAAATTCTTCGTAGGCGTGCGCAGCTTAAAGTTATATTAATATACTTGTGAAGATTTCTAATTTATTTATTTATTATTTATTTAATTCTTATTGTACACTGAATACACAAAAAAAAAGAACAAAAAGAAAGAAAAAGAGAGTACAATGGCGGCCTTATTGCACATGGCAATTTCTAATTTATTAGTTTGCCTATAAAATCATTCAAACCAAAGCAAACACTTATTTCACTGCCAATCTCCTAAAATGAGGTTCACAAAAGTGCCGACGCGGACCAACAGTTCATATTCGGTCCACGTACTATAAGCAGTAGAGACCTTCGTCAATACCGGGCAACAATTAGAGGTCGAACGTGGGTCTGCCAATTGGGCCTCTGTAGTTTGCAGTCAACAGGGATTAGGGGAAACATCGGACTTGCAATGAATAGCAATTTGCGGTAGCTACGTGGCCGGCTTCAATTCCTATCTACTGCGGATCATTCAGTTTTACTGTTCCACGAGCATAATTCACAAAGAGCTGTGGACGTTTGCCTAAGGGAGATTGTGTGTAAGCTCATGGTGTGATGTTCACCTTAACAACATTTATTTGTGCCAATTCACACGTTTATTAGCGCGAAATTGTTGAAACGAGAAAAGGGTAAATATGACCTATGCTTGTAGTCTATGCCTAGGCTATATAACCATTTTTCAAACTCTGTTTTAATGATTTGGTTTTTTGGTTTTATGTTATTATATGTTATATATAGAAAGAAATAGATGAATTTGTAGTACCAGGTCATCCTTGTACATAATCTTTTTGATATTATTACACAACCTTTAAAAATTTTTAGCCGCCCGGATTCTACACATAATGGCAAATTTGAATGAATCTGTTGGGTATATTCGATTGAGGAGATTTAGGCGTCATATATAAAGTCTAGTTCTCCTATTTTTATACTGCTCAACTATTAATAAAACGGATAACTCTGTAACAAGTCTAGTAAAATTGCAAAACCTGATTGAGCTCTCATAGCAATTGATGAATATGCAAAGCATCTGTCCAATAAAGCGCTTTAAGCGCTTATCGTCGTCTCTTCAGTCCCTCTTAGAACTGTTCGCTTTTCATTGAGAGCTCTACAGAGTCTAGATTGCTCTGTAAGATGAAATACGATCAGAGAAATTTATTTTAATAATAAATCGCAATAATGGAGGGCCACCCACAAGATGGACAGATGACCTGAGGAAGGTTGCTGGTGGCCGTTAGATGCAGCTTCCGAAGGTTTGGAGTGGAAGTTATTGGGGGAGGCCTATGTTCAGCAGTGGACATCATGTGGCTGATATGATGATGATGATGAATGTAAATTTTGCAATGAACTAATATTTACTGTGTGTAACTTATTTGGCTTAAAACTAAGTTTAAACTGAGCAACAATACACAGTTTTAACAGGATTCATTGGGTATTAGACACCACTAATCGTTTACGCACTATTTATGAACCGTCAAAATAGAACGTTTCCATATATTTTGTATGAGAATATTGATATGTGACGTCATTGCTCACTATCAACAATTGACCTAATATTAATTGGTTTCAGTGTATTTAAAAATATTATATTGCAAATAAACAAAAGTGATCAATGAAACGACATATCAAATAAGGTGCGCTTTTATAAAAATAAGGTATGGTATTTTATTACGGATGGTGGAGAATACCGAATTGCATTATTGGACTTCACGATCTATTTCTGTGTAACTATCTAAAACTAATATCGATTGCAATTAGCACTTAAAATACTGGATAAATGTTTGTCATATAAATAAATTTTATTTATAGATATCAACATACCGAAAGTGTTAGTATAAATGGCTAAAAGCATTACTTTCCAGACAGATATGCACCCGTAGCAGAGCAGGTTCCATTGTATTGAACTTCGCTGCAGATTTATAGCTGCGTAATTGAATGTGCACTCGATACATCCTTGCTAGCTTCGTACTGTCGGCTCGATCATGAGACATGTAGAAAATGAAGACAAAGTGTTCTAGGTAACAGCTAGTTCTTACCTTCAATATTCTTTCAGATACATGATAGTTGCGCATTGCGATTATAACCTTTATGCCGCATATATATTTTTAATGAATTTACAGACCAGAAGAGAAATTTTATATCAAATGCATCAAGTAATACGTCCTTTATTATACCAATGTCCTACCAATACATATATACGCAGCATAAATATTATAAGTAAATAACGAATTATTGTAATCTGAAAATAAATGTTCATTGTACTTCATTATTTAACAGTCACTCAGCAGTTAATAGAGCGTTAGACATCGTCGATGTTTAACACCAGACAAGGCGTAGTCAAACGCTGGCCAATTTAATATAAAAAAATAGTGGTACACGTTTAACCAGAAAATGCATATTTACCCTTTAAGAGACCTGATACAAAGACGCAGAAAAGATGAATTGATTGATACAAATTTAAAGTTAAATTGAGATATCGGCAAGGATGAACAAGCTCATTCAGCATTGAAGGCTCTCGTGTCAGCCATTACAATGTCGCTTCCGATTGCAGCCGTTCAGATTTATAGCGTAATCGGGCTGCGACAACTGCGGCGGTAGTATTGAGTTCATTTTCATATGCTTTTTTAATGAATAAAAATGTAGGAAGATCCGAGAAAATTTTATTTATATATTTTTTTCTGTCAAGTAAATAATTACTTCGATTTCATTATAAATACTAATTCATTTAAAAAATAGCATTAGTCATCATTACATAACAAATGTCCACCAATGGCAGGCCTGCAATGTCCTAACTAAACTAGGAAAAATCGTACGGTGACGTTTTTACGCGGGATTCGAACCCCGACCAAACGTCACCGTCACGCAGTCGAACGAAAAATATCAAGCTATACTTAGATAAACAATAAGAAACTATACGACTAACTCAATACAATAGCAAACAAAACACGACTCCATTAGCAAAATCTTAACTGCCAAAGTGTTCTAAAGCCGTTCGAGAATTCGATACGTTCCAAACTCAAACTTCAAAACACGGCTTTAGTCGGTTAGGCATTCTGCACACACTCTGCAAATAGACTAAGAGGCAGACTTCGTACGCTCACTCAATTAGTTTCAGTCGTTAGCTGTGTGTTCACTGCCTTACGAGCCTGACACGATGTATTTTGAATCGATAGTCGATACAATGAAAATGTTAATATATCTGACGAGCCCATTTTTTTTATATAAAACTAAAAAAACCCTGTTTAACGGAAAACTATTTCGGATAAGGCGTATATTATATTGCTATTTATCACTATAAAGGTATAAGGGACTTTGTATGAAAAACATTACTAACAGTGAGTATAATCGTGCACAATTTAAATTAATTATAAGCCGATATAAAAATTGTGCTCGTGAGTTAACAGCGTTTTAGCTAGCGGGCGGAAAATTTGGGTGATTACAATCCTGAGATAGTAAACGGAACTCGGCTTAGCGCACCTTCCGAAGGAGGGATTCAAAATAATATTTTTCGGTCACGCATTCGACGGCTGAGCATTGTGACAGTTTAATTTAATTAATTAATTATTGAAATGAAAATGAAAATGAAATGAATGAAACGAAAAATGAAATGACAGAGCGGCATTGAAGGAGACCAACAACTGTTTGACAGTTATTATCCTCCATCAATGCCGCACTGCGCCGGCACCCGAGACAACAGATGTTAGGTTGCTTGACTTGTGCAACTAAAATTACCAGCGCTACGCAATCCAGCTCTAAATCTACAGAATCAAAACAAATATTTTGTTTACCATATAAGTAAGTAGATGTTATCATCCATCACGTAAATATTCAGCGTGTTTAACAGGAGGCGCGCCAAATGGTCTCGCAAAGTAAGTGATGACGTCACGACATTGATGTATGCCTCCGTAAGTGACACTGTCTCCGCAAACTTGATACGTCACAGATTTTAAATCAATTTGGAAACTCTTCCAAACGTGAAAGGGTGAAGTACTCTTAGTGGTACTTTTAGTAACATTACGTAGGCGATTTTACTGTAAACATGCTTTTTTATTTAATTTTGGATAAGGTAATTGGTTCTATTGATTGATTATTGATATAGTTTAAGCCACTATTTCTTCGGTCGATCGGTGGGGACATTAATGGGCTGATGATGATGAACATTTGTATCGGATATTACCAAATTATAGCACGTATATTTTAAAATCAACGCATGAGTATATTTTAATCCAGACTTTTCCCGCGACAGGTAAAGTACCAGTTGGATAAAAAAACTCTTATCTTAGCATCAATAAAGATATAGCAACTTTAATTTTAAAAATGTCTTAGCCATGAACGTATAAAAAATACGGACGGACTGTCATTAATACAGAAAATGTGTCGTTGAAATGACAGCTAATCATTTCCTGATATTTTAGGTATATTTATTTAAATATTTTGAACTCCAAATAGGTAATCGAATTCTTCATTTAAGTACGAAAAGAAATTCCTGTTTCATTTCCTTTTGATCACTTCGCTTATGTACCATTTTACTACGAGACTCATATTCTCTTCAGTTTTTTCTCGTCTTTGTTGACAGATGCGAGGAAATATGTCTTAATTTTTCATACAAAAACTGGCCGTAATCTGACATTTTTGTTGGAGTGAGTCTCAGTCTCTATTTTACGTCCACGGTCTTAGCATAAGTTTTCTTAGAGGACATCTAGTACACGAAAGCCTAACCATATTCACGCTCCAACAACTCACTCCCGGCGGCACCGGAGTGACAGGCATCTTACAAGCGTCGACACATCCCAGCCTCCCGTCTGACGCGACACGCCAGCCCAACTTCAAGACGCTGTCATCTCGGCGATTGGCTGATCGGAATCAATTTGCTACCACCCCAGACCGCCTCCCCGCCAATTTAACTTCGATTAAGCCACGAGACAGGCCAAAAAAGAGGACTGAGCGGGGAACAAATCCTGTGCATTAATGGCCAAGTTTTTCGGTTGCCTGAAGCGACTTATATGACTCGTCGATGATTTATACGGTAGTTGGCATTAATACTCATTCCTGTTAGACCAGTTTGTTAAATACTTTGTGGTTTCTATGCTACACAATTTGGTGAAATAAATGACCTGTACTGTATAGGTGACAGTTATTCTCAATGAGACAGTCAGACTCATTGAGAATAACTGTCACCTATACAGTATTTTTACTGTTTTACCGCAACAATATAACTACTACATCTAGTAATAATGGCAATTTTTGTTTTCAAAATACCTTACTTGGATACTGTTTAGATAAACCTTTGACGTTAACTAACGTTAACGTGGCTTGGTAATTGCACACGTACAAGAAACATAAATAATATTGAAAATCTTACACAAGGCTATTGAATTAGATAAATAATTTAAATTATTAATAATACGAAATATAATGACGACCGTACGACTGAAGTGTAATGTTAAATTACATGATTACCATTTACAGGGGGTGAATGAAACTTGAAAATATTTTAAGTGTTTCAAGTAAACAATACCAATCTATACTAATATATAAAGCTGAAGAGTTTGTTTGTTTGTTTGAACGCGCTAATCTCAGGAACTACTGGTTCGATTTGAAAAATTCTTTCAGTGTTAGATAGCTTATTTATCGAGGAAGGCTATAGGCTATATATCATCACGCTACGAGTAATAGAAGCGGAGCAGCAATGAAAATTGTTTCAAAATCGGGGGGTATTTTTTCATACTTGGAGCTTCCGCTGCGTACGCTGCGTAAACGGTTATAGTTACACAAAAGTCATGTATGAGAGTATTGTTTTTCTTTTAAAGGTCTACAAAAAAGTCCGCGACAGCATATGTCTATCTTTTAAGGTTAGCTCACTATAACATATTTTATGCTAAAAAAATCTGAAATTGACCCCGAAACCTTTAAAGTTGGAGGGAGGGGAAATCCTATGTATAGTGATAAATGAAAGTACCGTGTTATCCCGAATTTAATGCGAGCGAAGCCGCGGGCAAAAGCTATGTTTAATATGATACTAAACTACGAGCAAATTTCGTGGTCACTTCAACTAGTTTCATACTTGCTTAAATCACTTCCATCACAGATTGGAATAGTCAAACATTATAAAATGGCAACTCTAATGATCCCGAATTCGATTTGAACCTTCAAATACAGGCAACCAATGTCTTTTCGAATTTTCGAAATTACATGTACGACGTTTGTATCAGTTTTATTCGACGCTCTTCTGGTGAAGGAAATATCACACGATAAGATAGAAAGAAGGTCGGCCAAGCCACACTCGGGCCGCGTAGACGACTAAGGCCTATACATCCTATACGGGTAGGCTCGTGCTCCTCGTTGAGAACGAATAATGAGCTGGCGATAATGTTGAATTGTTGGTAGGTATTCTAAATTGGTATTCTACTACTTATTTAACGTTCATTTGACAGTTGGCATAATGGTTTATACAACAATTGAGACATCATAGAGGGCAGAATCGTCGCATTGCAAAATTAACAGAATTTGGGCTCAGGCTTAACGGCTTTTGTGTCGAACTAGTTTTGCGAACTCCGCCCTATACGTGAAGTCCCGTATAACAAATAACATTCTATTCAGTACAGAATCATACTTCCACTAATTGGAGTTGTGTTAAATGGGTAATGATGAACAATGGCAGCACATTTTGGGTACTTAACAGTCTTAATGGGTGTACCGATAGTAAACGTGAATGTCTATAGTTGTATAATGCTTTTCATAGTTTAGGTCAGTGGTTCCCAAATTTATTTTGTCTACTGCCCACTTTGAGAATAAATATTTTTTAGCGCCCCCATTTTTTCACCTATTTTAAAACCACTATAACTTCAAATTGAATAAATTAATTATTGAATTAATCATTTTCTTTCTGGGTCTCTTACCGCCCCCCTTGAGACCTGCAGCGCCCACAAGGGGGCGTTATCGCCCACTTTGGGAAAGACTGGTTTAGGTTAATGTTGTATGTACCTATTAACTGTGCAAAAAGTGATGACATAGATTAGAATACCATTGACACCAAATTTACTTTTCCCGCGGGTTCCTAAGGCAGTAGAATAGGTAGAGAAACACTCACTTCTGGATTTGAAGCAGTTAAGTAAGCAAAACTCACATTAAGTTTGTACACTGGTTGCCCACAGATCACTCATTGCCAGAACACAGTTTTATATCAATAGTTGTTACCTTTATAACAGAGTTAAAAAAAATATAAACATGTAAAGGAAATAAAGGAATGGTTAAAACTCCTTATTAATAAGGAAACGGAGAATTTTCTGAAATATTAGTACTTTTCTTTTTTTTTTAGATATCAGTACTTATTTATTAGTTAAAATTTAGCAATTAAAAAAAAAATGTAGATAAGTATGTTAATGCTTGTAGATCCTGATTATGTAATCTTCATACAACAGGTACTCAATTAATGATGCACCTAGTCCCATTCCTTGGATAAGGCCGATTGGCAGCTGTGACACGGTTTTTACCACATACAGCTGTCATCGTGAAAGTTCCAATATATTGTAAATATGTAATAGACATTAACCTTAAGAAATTTTGTAACTTGGAGTAGTGCTGCACGAGCGCATATCGATCGCGTCTATCGATTTCAATCTCACTCACGTTGTTATTTATTGTTTTAAAAAGACTTTGGTAACTTCCTCGTCACTTTTTAATTTCTTATAATTTCATTTCTTATCTACATAAACATTAATTTAATATTAAAGAGAGAAAGAAAAACATATATGATATTACAATGATAACTTTATGTGTTGTGTGTTAAACTGAAAAACCAAATGAATTTATATTGTATTTAGAGTAAACCTAATTCAATTAATGTCATTCTTATTGTCCCCATTCAGACAGTTAGTATTCTTATTGTATTGCATGGAAAACTTCGACATTAACTACCTACTCATTAAGAGATGTCACAATACTAGAAATTTTGTTTAGAATTAGTTTGGGAAATCAGGTGATACAGCTTGCAATTAATCTTTCGAAAAATCTTACAAAGCTCGAGATTCGAACCCACGACCTTCAGGTCACCACGGAAGAAATAGGTTACCCACCTGATTCAACCCAGTCACTTAGGGATCTTTTACCTAACATCCCCTTGTTAGGTAGTGTGTCTGGACCTAAAAGTTTAAATATTAAGGTGACCAGCACTCCACCATGCATATTATTCACAGGCTAAGATAAATATTCAGCACATACAAGTTATAATCAACATGCTAATCTAATAAACCGTTTAAGGGATGCATATATTAGCCTAATTCCCAAAATCAAGTAAGTAATCAGTACGTATAACATTCCATGCGAATAATCAGGTTTCAGGTAATGAGATATTGAGATTTCATTAGAGTACGTGTGTTATGTGTAAATTAAACACGTATTTATTAAATAAATATATAATATTGCCTACTTTTCTTACTTTTTTGTTTTGGCCAGCTGGAAAAAAATTCATTGTGAAATAAGCTGTGCCTTTGTACGTACTTTTCCATGTTTATTGTGTTTTGTCTTTTCTGTGTGTGCATAAATTGTTAAATAAATAAATATTATTAAGTATGGGAGATCCGTTTAGCTTCGCGGCTTCGCTCGCGTTAAGAAGTATAATATTTTAACGTAATTATATTTTGAAGGGAACTTAGGGGTGGAAGTTATCAAAATCTTTTCTTAGGTGACGTCTACGTCAAAGTAGCTTCATGCATTCAAATTCTCAGCCCGATCGGTTTCATACAAATTTTCATACCCTATTTGATTCTTTAGGTTCGCAGGCGTGCGCAAGTTTCCTTCAACTTCCTTTACCATAAGAGCGTCGGATAACGTACATAAAATTAAGAAAATTCAAAAACACATTCGTACGTGGCGAGATTTGAACCTACGCCTTCCCGGTCGGAAGGCAACAGTCGACACCATTGAGTCACCGACGCTCATCATTCTTATTTCAAACAAAACTTAAAAATTCATTATGCAGTTTTTCGTTGCTGTTTAAAACCACGATTCCCGAATCAGGCAACGGCAGGACAAACGTATAAATAATAATCAAAATATTCGTGTAAATATGAATCGTAGTAACGAAAGCTAAAAGATGTTCATGGTATGAAAGCAATCGGATTGCCGAAGTTAGAATTCGCAAATCCACTAAACTTATTTCAAAGATCTCCGCGGGATTAGCGAGAGCTTTGAGAGTCTCGACTGTCGAAATTAAGATGTTAAGATATAATTTATGTTAGTGGATCTTGTTCATGTTGCGAGAGTGTTAATTTATTATCCTTTTTTTTTATTATTGTGAATGTATTTAACTTTTATTAAGGAGAATGGTTGATCTTTCCTTGATCGTACTATAACCGAAACATACCACCTTTAGACCGTTTAGATGCTCCGTTCTCCGATGCCAAATAAATTACACTTGGAAGCTTTTTTAATCACCGAAATATAATGTTTACAACAAAATACAGTTGTTTAGAACATCACTGAACAAAAATTAAGATATTTTTGTGAATGTCTATACATTATCTGCCACCATAGTAAGATCAAAACGATATTTTGGCTAAAATACAATTACTTTAAAATTACAAGATAATTTGTCACATTATACTTTTACGTCGCCGTCGTCGTCGGAGCGTCGGTGGCTCAATGGTGTGGACTGTCGCCTTCCTACCGGGAGGGCCGAGGTTCAAATCCCGCCACGTACCAATGTGTTTTCGAATTTTCGAAAATATATGTACGTTATCCGACGCTCTTACGGTGAAGGAAAACATCGTGAGGAAACCTTCATGCACGCCTGCGAGAAATTCAAAGGTTGTGTGTGAAGTCGTCCAATCCGCACTTGGCCCGCGTGGACGACTAAGGCCTAGTCACCCTATACGGGTAGGCTCGTGCCCTCGGTGGGGACGTTTAATGAGCTGATATGATGATACTTTTACAGACGGAACTTGTTCTATTTTTTATTACAGATTTATATCTTTTACATGAACGCGTAACTGTTCTAAGTCATACAAAATCAGAAGTAATTCTTATATCGATGTCGATAAGGTGGTGAATTATGTCACCGCTAGACAGGGTGGACGCAAATAACTCATATTTATTGCAGAAACTTTAAAGCATAATTCGCATCTGCTCTTTAGTTAAATGGACTGATATTGCAATGCTTTCAGAATAACTACCGTCACAGTATTGGATTGGACAAAATTGGATAGCGTGGATATTATACGTATAGACTTAATTTTATAGTGCTATTGTTAATCTCATCCATGTATAATAATATAGGTACTCGTTAAGTAAACAAATACGTACACGTTAACACCCGCTACCATAGTAAAGTTTAGGCCACAGATTTCCCAATACAGGAGATGGGCAAGCCGCGTTTCAAGTGCGACAAATGTAAGCTCAACGAGCATACACTGGCTTCCAGTTTACGCTCTGTGAGACGAGTCAAGACGGACGAATATTAGAAGAAATTACCGTTTTTCCAAAATGCCATCCTGTGCAATTGTAACATGCCATCATCGCAAAGAATCAGTAAATTTACCAAGAAATATAATAACTTTGCACAGGTAAGAACAAAAAGAAATTGCGACACTGGACTGCCTATAAACTAGGCGGCTTGTACAGTCTAATTGTATATTCGGATGTCTGTGGTTTAGGCGTACCAATTTTATGTGGCTTGACGTGCTTCGCCTCGTAATCGGCTTTGTGCCGGTTATACATAACTTTGTGGATTTGCATTAGCTTACCTTAATTTTCTTAAACAGGTTCCCGATAAACAACCAAATGCCTGCCTGCCTGTTGTCTAAAATAGTAATTCTGGAGTTGGAGAAAACTACTAATATCTGAGACTTCATAGGTCTTTGAAACTATAAGAGATGAAACGCCTTAAATATCATCAAATATCAACTACATATATAAATAATAACATCATTTCAATGATATTTGTCTAATTATTGTTCTAGTAGTATGTGCTTCAGTGTTGACAGACCAGAGCTTTGTTCTATTCTAAAAGAATATACCACAAGCAGGTGAGGGTTACTTAATATCTAGAAGTGAGCACCCCTTGTCTACATATGGATAAAGTCAATTACAAATGAAATTTTAAATGTTTAATATTTGATTTTTTTAAGTCCTACCCCAACTAAGAAGTGACACAAAATAAAGTATTCTCGCGGATTGAAACCACGATACCATGGGTCACGCACTGATTTAAGGCGAACGCAATGCCGACTCCATTTAATATATATAGAAGTCGGAAATTGCGTCAAGCAATTCTCCTCTTATATTTACAACATTTTCTTTGGAGGTAAACTTTTTAACCTACCCTAACAAAATTTTCATCAAATTATGTTTTACGGGGGCGTTCACTCAAGTGGCTGCCGGAGTATTACGCTTCCACTCTTGAATTATTTAGGAAATGCTATCATTGTGTTACTTGGTATCGAGACGTTTTTTAACATTCCTTCACTGAAAGATTAATTATTAAAAAAATAACTATTGACTTTTTAAACTTTTTATATATTGCCTATCAAATTAATGTTAAACTGTCTATTTTAGTGGTCTAAGTTACAGTACATTATATCATTTAGTTATACAGCAGCACATGATATTAAGTTATATTGTTAGCCTGAACATACATTAATTTATCGAGCTACATGATGCCATGAGTTTAATACTTACTACTGACAATAATGGCTAATTGCTCAATAAATTTAATACATATTATGTATTAAAAAAATACACCAAATCCCTGATTCCAATTAATATGATTACGCTGAATAACCTAAAGGTATCTCGTACAACAAATCACTCGTGGCCTTATTATAAACATCAACAACACTGTTCAACATCGTACGGTCAAGTAACAAACAACCACTTTAAAAATTTTTTTCTTTTCCTGAAATCATGTTAATAAATATTCATGTACGCCCGCGATATGGACAATTCGACAGCTATATAATTGAGGTAACGAGGTACAGAACCTTGTTAAAGCGGCCGAACGTACTCGACATATTGTACGCACGTGCAAGGTTCAGTCAGCTGAATTGGAAGTTAATTTTCATGTGTATTTTTCCATTTACGAATATAGCCAAATTATGCCAACGATCAAGATGATGAGGATGAAATTTCATCTTATGGCGGGTAGTGCGATGGTGGAATGCAGCAGCAGGTATAAGATCGAACAATTCTTTGGAACACTCGCCATTATACAAACGGTAAAAAACACAAAGACTTGCAACGTCTCTTCTATGCAGTTAAGCGTCAAAAGTTACTGTGCCCGGTAGTGAGATTTTATAGGCTTGTTAAATTACTTTTCAAAACTTAAAACTTGCATCTTGTGCAGATGCTTTGATTAAACCCTATCAGCTGTTTACGTCATCGACATCGAATTTGAGATAGCTTATAATTTTATCTGTACAAAGATCGCACCCCAAACCTATGGTGGAAAAGCTGACTTCTCGACTATTACCTACACTACATCGGGTATCTATTATGTATCATAATATACTCGGAGTTCTTCTACAAATAGTCGATATCTTCATAATATACGTATGTACAAAAACTTGTTTCCAAATTTTGAACTATTTTTCTTTTCTCCAAGACCCATTTAGCTGAAGTCGTAGTCATGGTTTGATTTCCGTCCGAATATATCAAGACCCTTTTAATTGTCGCATTCATTGAGATAAAAACCGCCTATGCTACGTCCCTACTCTGAAAGACCAATTACCTAACTGCAACATGGGATATTACTCCTGTAATCCGTATTCGCTTTTATTCCTTGGCACGTTAGAGTCGAATTTTTCTGAGCAATTATTTTGCGATGTGGTTTAGCAGGAATTCTGACTCGACAGCTAAATTCGAAAGTTAATTCGTTTGTGTGGTCGTTCGATGTAGTTTCAGTTGAAAAAGAATAGGTTTGAAATTAATTCAGGGGCGAAATAAATTGTAAAAAGTCGACAACT
Source organism: Leucinodes orbonalis (assembly GCA_019425675.1). Lineage (NCBI taxonomy): Eukaryota > Metazoa > Arthropoda > Insecta > Lepidoptera > Crambidae > Leucinodes > Leucinodes orbonalis. Next base: position 14,202 of record PQWD01006258.1, read on the forward strand.
ATTTGAAATTCTATTATTGGATAGAAATGGAAAAAGGATTGATATAAAGTTTCTGAAAATAAGAGACCTACATCTGTTCTCTCAGATGACGGCGCCGGTATCATTACCTTAAAAAAATGACTGGCAATAGTCACTTATTTCCTTTAACACTGGATCTCTCATTGGTAGGCGTATTACTTTACCACGAGACAAAAATCGGATTCCTCACTTTATTGAATCATTGATCATTTGTGATGATCTGTGTTACATATACACATAAATCATCACAATTTTTCCTTGAAAATGAAACCATAAAATTCAAACTCAAACATTTAATAAGCTCTCCTCAAAGACGTCCACGGGTATCTATTTGTCTTGAGGCCGCGGTATATCGTATGAAAGTAAAGAATCCCCCCGACCAACACGACTATGGTCAAATAATTGGCGTCATTTACTGAAGTAAGCACAACACAGGAGCAAACAACAAGCCAGATCACTATTACGTGAAAGCATAAGTACCACGCAATCAAATTCAGGATTGGATGTTTCCGCTTCACGAAGCTGACGATCAAAACAGCCGTTGCAACAAAGTGTTGGGCGTAAAGCAAAGCGAACGTGAACTCCACCACATGGTTAGTGATATGTTCGTATTCTACAGCGATTGTTCCAGAAGCAACTAGAAGGAGCAGCACGGCGAAGACCAAAATAGGCGTAACAGATGACCCGGCTACCAGAAAAAATGTCTTGCGTAGTTTGACGCAGTGGTTGCAAACTTCTTCCGAGTCCTCGACAATCATGTTCTGCACTTTGCATACTGCATCTCCAGATGCTACACTGTCCATTTTATGTTCCTGTTACAGTAGGTGTTCCTGTTTGCTACATAAAATTAACAAATCTTTTGCTTCATATTATTACGAATTCGCACATTATGATCGATGTCATGTCGACTTTTGTATTTTTAATTTCGGCCTTTGAGTATTATTACATCACAGATTGCAAAAAATATTATAAGTAATATAATTATGTTTTTGTTTGTGTATTTGCCATCAATACGTTATAGAAATAATTTTTGTACCCTTTACATAGCTATAGGAAGAGTAGTACGCTGATTCTAAACCTAAGCCCTTTACATAGTTTACAGATTCAATATTCCGAGTTCATAAACATAAAATTGGGTTTAACACATAGATAACTATAGATACATTATATGCTCACAAAACAACCAAAAAAGAATTCCGAATAGAGTGGCAGCACCACAGAAATAATAATATTATAATTAATATTATGGATAATATACATAGACACAATTTCTCTATTTTGCTTACATTTCACTACATTAATTTATGTGTCATCTCAGTATAAGTAATAATACTTTACAATTTCTTATGTACATACCTATGTATTTTCAAAAAAGTTCGAAAATTGATTCAACTTCTGATTATGACCGAAAACAGATACTTTATTCAAAAATTCAGTAGCATAATAGCCGTTAAAAAAAACGAAAAAGAAGAACAAATAAAATCATACAATTTTAAATTTTCAGAACGTGTAATGTAGCTGATAACAGTAATAATTATCACATGCAGCCAGTTCCGTGATGATGAAGGATCCAATTTCATCCCGATCGGATCGTAATATATGAAACGATAAACGAGGCGATGATTCCAGTAACCAATTTGTTGAAATACCTTTGCGTTAATCCAACTACATAAGGATTAATATGATTGAAAAAATGTATCCACGTTTTTATATATTCAGAGAGGTAACCACAATCCCTTAAAACAGTATTGTTATAATGATTCGTCAGCATTTTTGTACCAGAAAAGACGAAGTAATATTATTCAAAACTGTTTTAAGGGATGGCGGTAACGCCCCAGCTTACGATTGCAAACTTTTTGCTTGTGAGACATCATATTAAACCTAGTATTAAACCAACCTATGACTTATATGTGTTATTACTCGACTTAATTTAAATATCGTAGATTGAGTATAATAAAAAATACTCAATCCACGAAAAATATGTTATAAAATGCTTTATTTTACGATGTATGCCACTTAAGCAGGTTAAGAAAGTTTACTCTTTAAGTATTTCTTATTCTGCCAGAAAACCAACAAAGAATGTGGTACCTTCTTCTGCGATTCTTCTTCTTTTTGCACAATTTATACCGATCCACATGTACTGGACTCAAATCAACTCAAGCTAATAGCGATATATGAATATCTAAGCAAATAATGACTCTGTTGTTTCTTTTATGTTATAAGTGTACAGGACGGTCTGGACGCTCACCTGATGGTAATTGATACGCCAGACCATGACAGAGCCGCATTGAAGGAGACCAACAACTGATAGACAGTTATTATCCTCCATCAATGCCGCACTGCGCTCGTCACCCGGGACAACAGATGTTAGGTCTCTTATACCCGGTAATTTCACTAGCTACAGTGCCCTCATACCAAAAGACAAAAGTGCATAAGACTCCTTTTCACGGGATGATATCTGGCACTGCGGTGGTACCTACATAGACGACTCAGTATCGAGTCTACCATCTAGTTTATAACATAGACATAATATCATGCCATTGACAAAAAACATTTTTTTTCCGGATTCGTATCACTTAAAAGGATAGGCTGCTTTTGCATGTTCACTATAAAACAAGTAAAAAAAATATTTACATTCGGAATAAATAAAATTATTTATTATAGAGACTGTTAACGACCGCATATCAACATATTTAATCAAATAGTCATATAATCTTTACAAAAAATTAACAGGATTAATATAAAAATATATCTATAATTTAAGCTTTGGTATTAAACTAAGTACACTTGTACCTAAATATGATAAAGATAAGTACATTTTGTTTTTAAATATATTACTACTTACTATAATAACTATCATGTAACCTGAAGGTGAATCAAAAATGTCAGTCAGGAAACACTTTGTATTTATAATAAGTTTAACTTCCTGATATTACGCGATTGATTACATAACTGTTAAAAATATATCATTTACTATTGTGACGGTGTTTCTGGCGGGAAAAATAGATACGTAGGTTCAGGTAGGAAAATTTAACATTTTATCCTATAAATAATTTAATTTTATATTTTTTTATATTGTTCTTATATCGTTATTGATAAACAGCATATTTGCTATCATATTTGATGTGCCGAAGTCCATGACGAAGTTTTATTATCAGCCCTCATATAGAGCCATCCATCAAGTGAGTGCAGTGCATCAGTAACAGCCGACATTATAATGCAATGCATCTCTAAGCAAAGCACTATCCATTTAACACACTTGTGACGTCACAGTTGATGAGATGAGAACTGTGCACGCTTTCGTAAGGTTTTAATGTTTTAATTTTATTTGTAAATAAATGATGATCATTACGCAATAGAAGTAGACGTCAATATAATAAAAAAATGTACTAAAAATCCTAAGCTATAGATATTTTTCTTTATTTTACAATAATTTCGTACCTACTCAAGAAAGCAAAGCGCTTTGTTCTACTTAAAGTATAAAATATGCAATCAACGATATCCTCGGATAAGTACTGTAATATACGTAAACTAACCAACAAATGTTTTATTTTACTGAATTGAACCCTCAGTAGTCGCAAATTAAATAATTTCATTTCAGCAGCTCTCATCGCGAAATATTTTTTGTGAATGTTTACTTGTTACAGAGACCAAATCTAAGTAATGTGTTCCATTTGTGGGGGAAAATTGCATTAGTGCAAATTGAGATGTGTAGAATGTAGAAAGAACAGAGGAGAGATTCGGACAGCAGAGACTGACGAGGCACAACCTCAATCATTTTCATCCACTCTATATTCGGAACCTGAGAATGATTTTTTTCGTGCCTAAAACATATAATATTTTAGCCAGCGACAGTAGTTATGAAGTATGATTAACTAAACATAATATATATTCTACACATCTCAAAATTTTGTCTGGTCTTGCGTACTGTCAAATTCAATCTGTAATAAAGTAGCTGTAATACGAATTTATTTATTCATTTGTTATTATGTACAACTGAGAAATTGAAGAGGACGGAACGTTAAAAGTTAATTTTACAAGGTTAAAAATATCTAATTTTGGAATCATTTTATGATTCTTGTAGTGAATAACGTATATTAAATGCGCCTTTAAAGACTACCAAAATTCATCTAAAGTAAGGTGATATCATTATAGAATGTGTTACACAATCGCACAAATATAACGTCTAGTTTGCGAGAAACGATGGCAGCAACCATCGCTCAGCTAAGAAAAGGGTGTGAGTATAATAAATTATATTTCCGTGGCAATTATTCATGATTTTTGCTAGGTTTTCCTCACAAAACGAGGCTACATCATGCTTTCATCTGGCGTGGGCGTTTAATCATCCATATATAAAGACATTATAAAAAAACATACAAGATGAAAACAAAAGCATCTTGTACGCAATGCAATGCTAGTTTTTTTAATTTTTTTACTCAAACCTTGTAAAGTTCGGTGCCGGACTTGTGGCGGTTTGGACATATTAGTACCTATAAATGGCTAGTTGTAATGAGAGTAGGCATGGTCGATGCAAACATGAACCTTTTATTAGAACTGGTTTGCATCCTGCGACGCTGGAACCGAATAACATAGGATTGATCCTAACCAATTCCTTTGCGAGACTATGTTAAACCATTTTACGTCTCATTCTGGAACAGACCTCTTCGCAGGACGAATTCTCGTTTTGAAGCACACTTAGGCAAAACCTGAACTCGGTTACGTTCGAAGAGTTTACGTTCATCTCGTTCGACCATGTCACGTCGCGTCATCCGTCCGCGAAACGACCCCGTCGTCTAAATCAGTGTTGCCATCTTAGCCCTTTCTAGCCCTTTTTGACGTCCCAAAAAGCTCTTTTTCTAAAACTCAGGTGGCAACATTGGTCTAAATATTTGCGGTTGCTGTTTAAAAAGATTTCCTTATTGAGTTCTTGCCGGATTCTTCTAAGCAAGCATACCGTGTAATCCGAACCAGTGGTAGATTTATAGGAACTTTTTTTTATTTATTAGATTATTGTTCTATTTTTCCTATGTATTGTAAAATCTCATTTAACCTATGACACCTTAAAATATAAATGACTTTATTATTATTCTTCTAAACAAAATTATAAGAACTCCCTTAAGAACCTAGCAAAATATTTCCCAATTTGCTTACGAGAACCTGCAAGCTATCGACTTACAATTTATGTAGTCCCTAATCCTCAGGGAAGCCAGTACCACCGGGATGCTTATCGTTATCAGCTCACGCTCTTATTACACCATAAATACACGTTTATGATGGAAAGAGCAATATGGGGAGATCCAATCGGTTTACGGCCTTCTGTACTTTCCAGGATCGATTTTGCGTTTATCACAAGCTCGTATAGAAAGAATGGTAAAAGATTACATGTTATGTTGCTTACAGAAAAACAAGTTTCATTTGATGATTAGCTGATAATGTATTTAAGAGTAAAAAATTAATACATTTTACAATGAATTAAACTGACAAAATACACAACAGTAAATATCTACTATTACCTACTTGGCTAAAAGGTCTCTGCCAAAGCAAGTAATATATAAATTGCCTGCCAATGAAATACAGCATCACTGACCGTTGCAAAATGAACTTTATCCTATAAATTACAAAGCTTGTGGTCGTCACGATAAATCAAACCCATATGTATGGCATTTGAGTTAATTATTCCGCCTGTCCAAACTAACAAGAAGTGACGCGCTTGACATCTGATATAGTGGATTATCTTGTACGTTTGTCATTAGAGATTAGACGAGTTTAGTTAACGAATCCTTATATGTGTGTGCAGATTATACAGCAGAACAAAATACCGCGGATTCGACTCCGGGTAGTTTCATTTTACAATGAGCAAGCTTATGCACGTATTATTGATAACCCATGTAACACAAGAGTAGTCCAAATGTTAATAAACTCTTATGATTCTCTGAGATTAATATTTGTATCTTTTATATGTTATTAAATGATAAAGACGGTCTGTTCGTTACCGCGGAGGTTATTCATACACCTACACATCTCATTTGCCGTATTGATGGATACAAATACTGAAGTCAGTAAAAAATTTCCTTTGACACTGCCCTGCGCCCGTCACTTAAGACTAGATATAACATCTCTTATACCCGGTAATACTACTAGCTACGATGCTTTCCTTCTCAACATAGAAGTGGATTACACTTATTTTCCATGTATATCGTGCAGTGAACATATAAAGAAAGATTATTGGTGGAACGCTAAGAACAATAGGAGCGGAGTAGCAACGAATAATGCTTCAAAATCGGGTTTTTTTTCCTACTGAGAGCTTCCGCTGCGTAAAAGGTTAAATGTATGAGAGTATTGTTCCTCTTTAAAAGTTCTAAGAAAGAGTCCCCGAAAGCAAACTATGTCTATCTTCTAAGGTTCACTCACTATAACCGTTTAAAGTTCACTAAATTTGTTCTTAAATAATGCATTATGCATTGTATATTAAGGTGTTTCCATAAACATGATTTTAATCCTTATCCAAATAAATACATAAATCATCGCGAGTATTTAATTTAAAACAAAATTGCCCTTGACATCATTCGATTTTAATGAATATCTTAGATCTCCTAATATCTATCTATATCTATAAGATATCGCAGTTCTAACTCACTTATATAAATGAAGGAGTGGGTTAAAGATAGTGTTAGCCCAAAGTTACACGCGGACGAAGTCAAGCACAAAAGCTAGTTCATAATAAAGACCAAAGAGCTTTCAAATATGATTCGCAAACTGAAACCACTATATATACCGCTATCCCATAAACTCTTGCCCGTTCAACAAAGCTTTATCATTTCAAATCTTGAGCAAAGTAATAAATCATTGCCAACCGCAGATTCCGTCATCAAAACTTGCTTGCAAAGTTTATACATTTATTTCAAAACATTAGGGTTGGTAGGTTTAGAAATGAGCTCTAGATTTAGTTTTCTAAATATATATTAACTCAAAGGTAAATATGAGTTAACTTCTCATTATATAGAGTAATTTCTAACGCGTTCGATAAAAGATTGCGCTATTTAAGCAAATTCAATCATAGAGTGACCGAAAAATATTATTTCTGCAGGATCCAATTTTTCAAATACAGTGTAGCATTCACTTTCCCACAGGGTATACCAAAGGCTTGAATCCATAGAGCAGAGAGGTCATTAAATCCCTTAAAAACTTATAGGTATTGATCAAGAGATCACGATGCACCTGTATATTAAGTTTATTTTAAGTCTTAAAATATACGTTTTTATAAAAACCATGATTAAAAATTATTTTGTAATTCTATTAACAGTAATAAATAAAATCGTTTTAGTTTAATATACTGTATCCGAATCTTGTATTCTTTAGAAAAAAAATTCATATAATTTGTGAATTTGCTAATAAACCAACCCTGTAGGTTTTAAGCCATTAAAACTTTTAATTCATTTAGACGCGTGATGCCCTGAATGCAGAGGGTGTAAACGGGTTTTCTTAAATTTCAAAGGCTTTCTAAACTTGTTAGGGTATCGATTAAAGTTCACATTTCGCCTCCGTAATTAACGGTTAAACTTTTGAAACGGTATTTCCTTGATAACCAATTCTGTTGTGTAGTTAGCTATAAAGATAAACCATCTTTATAGCTAACTACACAACAGAATAAGACTAAGAAAAAAAAAAAGTTGAAACGCAAATCATAATATCTTCCAATATCTAATAAATAAGAGAATTGGTAGTTATCGATTAATAAATTGAGTGTATGGTGTGGACTGTTGCCTTTTACCGGGAGGGTTGAGGATCAAATCTCACCACGTACCATTGTGCAAGTAAATCGACTCAAGCCTCAAGTGCGCATAAAAAGTGATATAACTAAAAAATGACTTATTTTACCTCTATATAATGTTTTACATAATTAAAGCCTAGTAATTAGGCTTTCAAATGGTAGCATAATATCAGTAATTTAAATAAACACTTGTACTTAGAATGCAACTGAACGCAACCTCCCGTAAACTGCTCTGCGCTCTATTCACAACTTGCGCGACACAACCCCCTATAAAACCCCCTGTAATCGTTTTTTTCTTATCAGTCGCTCATTAGACGTTGACCTGAACACATCTCTGCAAATTAAAGCCGTCATTTGAAGAAAATTATGGATACAACACCTGAAGAAGCCGCTCAAGTCGTTGCCCTGTTGCAAGAAGGGTTGAACCAGCGAGAAGTCGCTCGTCGTTTGAATATGAGTCAGTCCGCTGTCTCGAGAGTATACAGAAGGTTTCAAGAGACTGGTGCCTTCACTCGGAGGCCTAATACCAGCCGACGCCGGTGCACCTCGGAGCGTGACGACCGGTTTTTGGTCTCGACCTCTCTCCGAAATCGACACCTTACCGGCGTAGATGTGCAGCAGGAGCTACGTCAAGTTCGCGGGGTGACTGTCAGTCAGTGGACAGTTAGAAGAAGGTTGAAAGAAGCTAACCTTACTCCGAAAAGACCCGCTACAGGCCCGAAGTTGACCACAGCTCATCGTCAAGCACGCCTTCACTTTGCTCGAGAACATTTGGATTGGAGCATAGAGCAATGGCAGTCAGTCCTGTTCACAGATGAGACGAGGATGTGTCTCCATGGCAGCGACAGGAGAGGTCGGGTATACCGTCGTCCCGGTGAACGGTTTTCACAGTGCTGCTTTGTGGAAACCGTTGCATATGGTGGCGGATCTTGCATGATGTGGGCTGGAATTTCCTTAGAAGGCAAAACGGACCTTGTTTTCGTTCCTGGGGGAGGCCGGGGAGGAGGTCTGACCAGTGATCGTTACATTGAAAATGTTCTACTGGATCAAGTTGTCCCTTATCAAGGCTTTATTGGGGAAAATTTCATCTTGATGCATGACAATGCCCGATGTCACACTGCTCGGGCCACACGTGATTTCCTGAACGAAGTTGGAATTCACACTATGCATTGGCCAGCGCTCAGCCCCGATTTAAATCCCATTGAGCACATATGGGACGAGCTCAAAAGGAAAGTTAGAGCGAGGAATCCAGCTCCGACAAACATCAATGAGCTCAAGACTGCGTTGGTAGAAGAGTGGGGTCGAATACCACAATCATCCATTAAAAAGTTGATAAGGTCGATGAAGAATCGCATGAGAGCAGTGATCAGAGCTAGAAGAGGGAATACCAAATATTGACACGAATATTTTTTTTATCTTACGCACATTTTGTTTCATTTAAACACAATAACCCCATACTGTGAAATTGTATGAATTTTCAACATTTTTTACATTATCATTAGCATTAACCTTTTTTACTAAACTACTGAATCGATTTTCATGCAACTTACACCATTTTAAAGCTCAATTACTAGGCTTTAATTATGTAAAACATTATATAGAGGTATAATAAGGCATTTTTTAGTTATATCACTTGTTATGCGTACTTGAGGCTTGAGTCGATTTACTTGCACGCGAGTTTATATGTACGTTATCCGACGTTCTTACGGTGAAAAAAAAAAACATCGTGAGTATGCTTGTGCCCCTCGGTGGGGACGATTAATGAGCTGATAATGATGATGATGAAAAATCAGTACCAGTTTTATTAACTTCAATGGTTGAAAATTTAAATTATTGAGTACAAGAGATCATTCTACTGCAGTTTCGAAACAATCATTCACAAAGGCACTTTTCGCCTGACACGATTTGTTTTACGTCGATAAGGCATGATCGACTCGTTCGGATATTCGTTCAAGTACGGATATCCGTTAATCACTTTAATTGGTAATCTGTAAAGAGTTTGGTAAATCCCATTTTAGGAAAAATATATACATACACGTACCATATTTAGTCTTGTCCAGTGTAGCTGTGAACGCCTTACGCGGCTAACAGCGAAATGTCTATACGAAAACCATTTTTTTTTTCCATGGTGTTAATAGATAAAATAAGACTGAGACAAATCTAACGTAAAGGTAATTAAACTATCAGCTAATCATGCACGATTTTAGATGAGGTACCAACTAGATTTTACAATTTAAGCGTTTATTGCAATTTAATGTTAAACCCATGTAAAATTGCGATGTTATCTGTATGATATGATAATGATGCTAATTTATTAATCTGTTTCTGGTACATAATATACAATACAATTTAATACATAAACAAGATATTTTCGCACTACAGGACATGTAAAATTTATTTTCAGTAACGACAATATACCCATAAATAATGTTTAACACCCATAATCATATAATAAAGATATAACCATCGTAACAAAGATATAATTCGTTTATCATCCGGAACAGAAATACTCAAATGTTGTGTATTTCAAACAAAAAGTGTTGTTTGAATTTCTTGTGTAGTTACTAAGAAAAAAAGTTATATGCGTAAATACAAACATACTTCTTGAATAATCACGACTATTTAGCTGTAATTTCTTTCATCATCAGCTCACCAAACGTCCCCACTCAGGGGCACTAGCCTACCCGTAAAGGATGTAAAAGCCTTAGTCATCCGCGCGGGCCAGTGCTGATTGGCCAACTTCACGCACATCCTTTGAATTTCTTCGTGGGTGTGCGCAGCAGGTTTCACGTTATGTTCCTTCACCGTACGTGGTGGGATTTGAACCTAGCACTCAACCAGATCGGAAGGCAACAGTCCACCCCAATGATCCACCGACGCTATAAATTTATAAAAATAACTAGTGGCTTAAATTTCATTTATATAAAGAACTAGGTATGTTAATCAAGGGTTAATCAGCTAACTCCATCATCACCATAATGATCCAACCAATGACGGCCCACTGCAGTACACAGGCCTTTCCACACAACATAGTCATGGGGAGATTAGGCGATAACAAAAGTAATTATATTATTTTATTCAATAGGATACTTAACATACGCGTTGCAATACTTATAATAGAACAGGTTAGTTTTGTGATGTACTGCATTTACCTGAAACAGAAGAAAATACAAGTAAATTTGAAGTCATTCATGATTCAATAATATAGAATAAATATTAAATGGTGAACGAGGCCAAAATGGACTAATGTTGAACCTTTAAAGTATGAACACCTGCATTTGTATCATATTCTCGACCTAAGAGAAATTCAAAAACATTATTGGTAGTTCCAACTTTTGGTGTAAGTATTTAACAGAAATGAAAATGACGGAATGTATTTCTTTAAAACATAATTATTGTAAAATTATGCCTTTGAAGTTAAGAACAACGCACAAAATATCTAAGAATTTAAATATTGTTTATTAAATCGCGGAGGATGAACTTAGCTTCTTATTAAAAATCTAATCATTACATAAATAAAAGATGCATAAAATAATGAAGAAAGTAAAAAAGGTCTTACTCATTCTTGAAAATGATATTAAATACTTAATATTTAAAAATATATCCTACTTAATAAACTGGCGAATGTTTTTTGAAATTTGAGAGCTTTCTTTACGAATGCAAAAAGAATGATTAACCTTAAAGTTAACTGGTAAAAAACTGCTGGTTGAATGTGGAAGTACCCAAATTATCTCATCTCTTTCATCTAGTTTCCAGTTAGCAATCACTTTATTGATATTCGGAAAATGACTACACTGCATTTGTTAAAGTCAGGCGTATCACCAACCGCAAGCGCACTATTCCCCCTCCATCCGGTTAATAGCATAAAAAACAGACAGACATGAAAAAAATGTCTCAATTTTGTTTGCATGAACAGTTACAATGTAACATATTGCGATATATCACAACTAACAGATATGTTAAAAAAATTAAAGAAATACAATTTAATAGAAGCGTTATAACACGTTCAGGAAGGCCTTGATCAGCAGAGCATTGTATGGCTCTAGTTGTAGTAAAAGAAACGTATTGCTCAACAGATAAAGTTGACACGATACAGAAATCCACTTCGTTAAAGTCGGCACCGCTCCCTCGGCACACCTTGAGGCGTGCCATCATATATAACCCATCGAATGATAAGAGCCAAGGAGTGACTGATATTACTAGAAGGGTTAAGTAAATTCTTTAGGTACATAGATTCCTTCTTACACACACATTCACATATACTCTCACATTTTCGATACAAAACTTTATAAACAAAATGTATGTACTTTTGTATAGATAGTTTTCTTTTGTAATTATGCATTTTGATAAAGTTACAGTTAGTAAAACATGTTTTACAGACAAACTTTATATTCTTGTATTCAGCTTAACATAATCTTATTAATTCCGTGATGATGGGAGCCTGATAAGCAAATACCTATTACGGGCGTCAGTCTCACACAAACATATTTTTTTAATGCTTATGTTGGCAGACGAGCAGGCGAACGATCGCTGGAAACGAACGTATTTGCAAGCGAAATTATGGTAAGTGATTTGAGGGAAATGATCATGAAAAAATACAAACAGCTTCTCAGTTCAGCTGAAATATGAAGGTCTTTTGAATAAAGGCCGATAAGATTAAGACACAGATATGCTAGCAACTCACACATAAAATAAAATAATGTTAGAATCGTTCATTCAAAAATAAAAGTTCATTGAGTATAAACGACGTTATGAATTCTAAGAGGCGTCTAAGTAATGAATTCAGTTTTGATCGTACTTAAAAAGGGATAGTGCTATATACGATAAATAGCGTTATCCCTTTAGGCACAGGAATTCCGACATAGGACTGATTTAGGGAGACTAAACTTGACACACTACGGTAGAAACCTAAAATACTTTTAGAACAAAAAGAGATTCGGTATGTGCACGTAACGAATAAGGATCGATAGAGTTCAATATGGTACACAAAAACAAACTAATCAGTAGGACATTGCAGCTTGTAGTGGTGAGATATACATCTGCAAAACAAATAATATCTTATGTATATATTGTTATCTGGCAAATGTCTGCTACATTTGATAAATAAAGGATACATTAGGATACATTTCGTCAGTCACGGAAAGATTTGTTGAGAAAATGAGACCGATTTTAAGAAGAAAATTGCGATAAATTAAATTCCTTTTACCGCGGTCACGGTTACAATTAAAGTTGCCGAAACTTCGGTAAGCAAATAATACGAACTACAAAAATTATAACATTCGATCTTTAAAAGTATTTTAGTTAATATGTATACGTCGCAAAAGTTACGTTCTTGACGTAAAGAAGTTTACATAGAACCTAATATTTTTATTAAAACTAAACTTAAATTTAATGTTTATTTAAAAAACTAGATTTAAAATATATTTACTCGCCTTTGTCATTAAAAAAGGTATAACTTACATTACTAAAACCAATAAATAGGTACGATCGTAAATAATTTACTTATACCAATGTTCACCGTGGTAATCCTCAGCCTTTGTATCAGAGATCTGTTTGCTTATTAGGGCTAGAACCTCACGCGGCAGTCAGCATACAAGTTAGTTCTTTACCTAACATTTTATAATCCACTATCAATTATAAAACTAAGGCTGGATTAACCAACATGACGGGGGGCTTAAATTTTACAATAAAATAACGATAGAGTAAATTATCTACGTATGTATAACTAAGGGATATCTACGCATATTTGCACTAAACAATATCAAAACAATAAAATTCAAATATGCCGATAACAGGTCGGTATAAATATTGTAACATCAGATTATAGTCAAGTACTATGTTTCTTAACACAATGACGAGAGCATGTGTCTATCTTTTATTTGTGAGTGTGTTTGGTGTGATATGTGGTGAAGAAACCTTTACTATTTATCAAACTGTAAGTAATAGTAATGATAAAGATATCAAATGCTCTGAAGACGTATCTAAAGAGACGCGATATTAACTGTATGAAAATTTCAGTCTAGCTGTTGTAAGATACACACGTGTTGATATTATGCGTTGTTAAGATTTTTATACGTTTATTCGAGCTGGTTACCCAGTGAACGCCGGGAATCCAGACAATAGAAAATCTATTGTGTCTGGCGCCTTAAGGCGTCATTGGCGGTCAAAGGGTTAAAGTGGCGGGTAGCAGATGGATATCAACTAGGGATCGGTCCGCGTGGAAATCATTAGGCCTTCATTCAGCAGTGGACATATTAGGCTAAAATTGTGATGATGATTCGCTATAGTCGCAAAATGGAGGAGACCTGAGTTCAGCATTGGACTACGACAGGTTGGAAAAGATAGAGCTGCGAATAAAGAAGTTTTTACGTAAAATTCATTAATTTCCAATCAGCCATTGTCACAAAAGCAGCAGTTAATCAGTCAACCAGCCGTCCCATAGCATGTGGCCTTACCAGAAAACACTTACATTTGTGTCTTCTTAACTCAACATAACATTACAACATATTTCCTTGAAACATAATTCTAATGTATTATGATTTTATCTTTGTAACACTTTCTGTATGATCTTATGATGTTCGCCTCTTGATTTTATCTTTGTTAATGTTATATAGATAGATACCACGGACCCACGCATTGGCACGTGTAGTTTTTAACAACGGTTAATTGTTGTTGTTACTTTAATATGTTACAGAAAAAGGGACCTTTATACGTTAATACAATTATTGTTATCTTAGGTTTTCACTCACAAAGTTCCTGTTTCCATGTGAATTTCGTCGGTATGCCCTATAGGTTCGCTCAGTCCTTATTCGCGTAACAGCGTGTGCCAGCCCGCTTATCTCTCCAAATATATACTAGGATATCTAGCCCTCCCCGCAACACCCTAAGCCGAGATTAGAGTCCCACTCTGGGACGCCCTTAGACTCGTTGTTTTAATTTTTCGAGAGCTATTGGCGCTCGCTACTAGCTGAAGCTGTAAAGGCCTTTTGCGGCCAGCATCAGTCATCGTTTCGAAAAAAAAAGCGTTTCAAGATTTTTTTATGAACTACTTTTTTATAACCATCACTTATTAATATCTCGACCAAAGTTCGATATACACTACATGAAACAGTTATAAGGGATTCTAAAATTTAGCTGTACTATATCGAACCGTTATTAGTGTAATCACAACAATATAATGTTCTGAAGAAATAATGATGTCTATTTTATAAAATCAATTTCTTACAGCCAGAAAGAATAATAGCCAATGGCTACCCAGCCGAGAGACACGAGGTGATAACAGAGGATGGATATATTCTAGAAATGCATAGAATACCAAGGGGTATAGGCGAAGATGACGGGAACCAAAGCCTGTGTATTTCTGATGCACGACTTCTTGCTGCATCCAACTCCTTATTAACATTGGAACAGAAAATGGCGTAGGTTAGTGAGTAGTTTTCTTATCTATGAGAGCGTCGGTGGCGCATTGGTACAATGATATTCTGTATATATAAAGGTAGATACGCCATCCGTGCCTCAAAAACGAACCGCCGAAGAGAGTACAGTTTGTATTCTTTTGTTTAGGTAAATGTGTTCGAAATATGGCTAGATGGCACTGTGTGAATGTCAGTAGAAATTCATTATTATTATATAGCTACGGGCAAGTGGAGAGTGAAGATATATCTCAGCCTTAGACATTTACACAACGAGCGCAAGGGCCAACCCGAGCAAGACTCGAACCTCGGCTGAGGGTGTTACGGGGACTGTTAGGTAAACTAGTTGGTATACATTTGGGATGAACAGTGGCCCGGCACACGAGACTGAGCAAAGCTGCAGGGAATCGTGACAAAGGTCCACGTCGATGAACAGTGGCCGGCACACGAGACTGAGCGAAGCTGCAGGGATCGTGACAAGGTCCACGTCGATGAACAGGCCCGGCACACGAGACTGAGCGAAGCTGCAGGGAATCGTGACAAAGGTCCACGTCGATGAACAGTGGCCCGGCACACGAGACTGAGCGAAGCTGCAGGGAATCGTGACAAAGGTCCACGTCGATGAACAGTGGCCCGGCACACGAGACTGAGCGAAGCTGCAGGGAATCGTGACGAAGGTCCACGTCGATGGCAGTGGAACCTCGGACGTCTATTAGATTTTACTCTAGACGACAGGTGTTTGATCTCATAAACCCAGTCATTTCATTTACCATTGCATTAGTCTCATATTGGTGAATGTAGTAGAACATTCCAATTAGATACTAAAGCCGATTTCGCTATGCTCCTAGTCCATGCGAGGTTAATGGTTAAAGTATTGCTTGTTCAGATTATAACATGGCCGACGCTGGCTTCGACGTATGGATGGGCAACGCCAGAGGCACGAGGAACTCAAGAAGACACGTGACTTTAGACCCTGATCATGAACAAGAGAAGTTCCAATTCTTCAATTTCAGCTTCGAGGAAATCGGAAGGTTCGACTTGCCTGCTATGATCGACTATATTTTGGTAAAAACTGGAAGAAACCAATTACATTACGTAGGTAAGTATTTGCCGTAGTATTTCTTTTATAATTTTAAAGAGACCAGTTCTATACTGAATGTTTTGTCTCTGAGCTGCCTCTTGCAGCAGCGGAATGAGTCAGGGGTGGGAGAATTGTATTCATATGTCCCATCGCCATTTGATACTTTTTTGTTCTAAATGCCTCTTTGTTATGTAATGTAAGCTCATTCGAAATTGTGTATGTGTGCTGTAGCTGCATTCGAACACGTTTTTCGATTGTTGTTTGGAGCATATCACGAATCCATTCTTTTTTACATCATTGGTCTTTGGGTATGTATTTTACTTTATAACAAGGAATCAGAGTTTGTTACAATAAAACTTATTTGCTTTGACGTTTAATACATATGTATAATTATGTTCATTCCAGGACATTCGCAAGGCGGTACCGTTTTCTTAGTAATGGGTTCAATGAGACCTGAATACAATAAGAAGTTGACATCAGTACATTTATTTGCCGGAGTTGGATATCAGATTTCTTCCCGACACCAACCATTGCCAATATGGCTACGCACACAGATAATATACGTAAGTTAACACATTTAAAACGTATTCTGAAAAATCTAGGTCTTTATTCTCCTTTAAACTGAATGATTCGCAGTTATAAATTACTGTCTAAGTCCTCCGATATTTATATATAACACTTGTACTGGGAAATAAAAATTATTGTCTTCTCCAAGTTCCCCAGGGTATTGTTGGTTAGTTTGTGTACATTAGGTAACTCGCTAAGGAAAAATAATCTTATTTCAAAAATTACAAACAATTTTATTATATGTAATAGATAAATAAGCACGCTTCATCTTTGATTAAAATCAGTGAAGGCATATACAGAAATCAGCCGTTGCATTTGTTCAATGTTTCATCATCATCAGCTCATTAAACGTCCCCACCGAGGGGCACAAGCCTACCGGTATATTTTGAATGTTTACCAAAAATATAATATGTAACTGAATAAATTCTTAATGCATTTTCAGTCACTTGCCTTAACCCTCGGGATAGTAGAACTGTACCCGTCAAATGGTACAAAATTACCAACAATCGGCAAATCGAACCAGATTGACGTATGCACTGGCGATGACAACTATATGCAAATATGTAACCTCTCGGGAGCAAGAAGCGTTGTCCGTGTAAGTATTATTTTACATGATAATAAATATCCACTGACATTACACAGCGCCAATCTAGCCCAAGTTAAGCGTGAAGCCTGTATTATAGGATAACAACGGATAAACATACTTATATACATTTTTTTTGAATACATACGTTTATACATAGAAAACACCCAGACCATTACAAACAGACTGTGTTGTACTGCCCGGGGATCGAACCCGGAACCCTTGGTGTTGCATTCGACCGCAACCGCAACACCAAATGGGTCGTCATACATGTACAAGTATTCATAATGCGAACAACAGTGGCATGGAACTCTTTGCCTGCATGGTTGTTCCCCGATCACTATGAAATTAATCATCATGAAACCATGTGCAACTTTGTAATATTGTAATTTATGATCACTTGACAGTCTCAAAACGACTCAACGATTGGTATGGGTGGTGCTGCATTAAAGCAAATTGCGTTATATGGACAAAACATCAGAGATAAAGCATTCCGAAGATGGAATTATGGGAGTACAGAAAACATGGAAATCTACGGCCAGCTGGATCCTCCAGCGTTCAATTTGAGTTTGATAACGGCTAATGTGACCATGCATTACACCGTCGCGGACAATCTATTGGACGAGCGAGATGTTCTTTCTATGGCTGCTGATATGCCGAACGCAATTGTCCGAAGAGTGGCCAGAGATACGTTTTTACATTCTGACTTTGTTGTTGCTGAGGATAGTAGGGTATTAGTAACGGAGTTCGTGATCAAAGCCATGCATGAGGCGGAAAAGTAAGTTCATACGAATCTTGTAGACTTAAATAATTTCTGCTTCAGATCATAAATACTTAAAGTATACCTTCAGGTGATGATGATATTCGTACCGTTTCCTCAAAGGAAGTGTACGAAATAAATTAAATCTTATTTCTTTTCAAAAACATTCAAGTATTGAAATGTAATTTTTAAATTGCATTTTATTAGTTTTAAACTATGAAAATTTCGAAATACCAGATAATTGAATCGCTTTTTTACGCTAAGTTACATATTTTTATTCAATAGAAATATTTATTAATTGAGTTTTTCTTTTTGCAGTGAGCTGATGCGTGATTCTTCTTCAAATATAGCTCTCAGCCTTGCATTAAAAGTTGGGCTAATTGCGTATAGTATTCGGATAATATTCTTATAGATAGAATAATAAAGATAATATTGTAAATATAAATCTAAATAGTTTAAATTATGTAAATAGAAATAATTTATTAAAGTTAATACGATTAAAAGGCTACTTTTATTTATTATTATGATGAAAATGTCTAGAACAGAACCGAACCGAACGAGTTATAAATGTAAAATATTAAATCTGTGTTACAAGGTTGTCTGCGTAAATTACTCAATTTCACTCTATTTCTTTCTACATTTTGAAAAACCATTATGACAGGAGAAACATTGATTTTGCAATAGGTACTTTATTCCAGTTGAGTAAGGTACACTAAATCTAAAAAATACTTTTTCTTATCGAATGGCCGGTCAAATTTACAACGTCCGTCATATTAACAGCCGGGATAACGGTTATTTTCAGTCAATCAGGTAATTCAGCTTATAATGACCAAACCGGAAAAAATGCTTAGTGACTCCTCGTGGGGCTCGAATCCACTAGCTTGGTATCTAACAGCGATCTAAACGACTTAATAGACAACGAAGGCAGATAGATACCTACTACTTACTACTTTAAAAAATCTGTTAGCAGTAAGCAACTAACTTTAGTGTAGTGCCTTTTCCGGATCCCTGGATATGCAGCGAGAGCATACGGCTGTATTTCATTTAAAAAAACCCTTTAAAAACATTCAACAAGCAGAGATAACACTACAAAAGCACACCTTACAAAGATCGCAAAAATGTAACGCGATTTCATTTTGACATAACTGATATGGTTACTATCATAAAAGAGAATAGGCAATAATAACAATAAACAAAAGGGCAAAATGTCAAATAACACAAAAATGTGTAATTGCACAGTGTGGGGCCTGCTCAAGTACGGTCAGATGTAATATTGAATATATAAGTCGCAAACTGCCGTGCTGTCGTTTAGTCAGAGCGTTGGTACAGTTCGCTTCGTGGTCCGGGTGTACTGGATTCGAATCCCACAGGGACACCGTATGGTTTATAGTCACTGCGCGATTTTTTAATAATAATAAATAAATAATATCCATTGCCATTCACTCAGAGCCATCTTAAGGGAGGAGCTTGTAGCTAGCGTACTTAATAACTTATTTATATACTTCCTATCCTATTCAACCTATCGCAGTCCACTGCTGGACATAGGTCTCCCCCATTTCGCGCCAGATATCCCGGTCCTCCGCTTTCCTCATCCAGCCTCCACCAGCGACCTTTCGCAAGTCGTCGGTCCATCGGGCCGGAGGGCGTCCTACGCCCAAATATATACTTCGATACATTTTTATTTATACATACATGTTATATATAGAAAACACCCAAATCAATAAAAACAGATATGTTCATGCACCAAAATATTTGTACTGCCCGGGGATCGAACCCGGACCCATTGGTTTAAGAGCCGACGTCTCGACCATTGCACCACATGTGTCATCATTATTCCTAGTTTGGTTTACGCACATTGGAAGCTTAACCTTCTGATTGGTCGAAAAGGAAGGTGATTCCGTGCGGTAGGGGTCATGGTAAGAGTTCCGGCTACAATCTTAGCATACTCGTAGTAGTCTTCAAGATCTAAGGGTACAATCCCAGAGAGCGTTGATGGCTCTTTGGTGTGGACTGTTGCATTCTGATCTGGAGGTAGCTGATTTAAATCCGCCGCATACCAATGTCATTTCGAATGTATGTACGTTATGTAATTATATGTTCCTTTATCCAACGTTGTTACGGTGAACGAAAATATCGTTAAGAAACATGCGCTCGCCTACGAAGAAATTCAAAGGTGGTTCGTGAAGTCAGCCAATCCACACAGGGCCAGCGTTGACGACTAAGGTCTTAACACCCTTTACGTGGGGTAGGGGCGTATAATGAGCTGATGAAGATGATGACCAATCCGAATAGGAACCGTCTCATTGGTTCGCCAATATCTGGATAGGCAATTCATCAATACATATATTTACGTTACGAATGAAGGAGCATGCTTCTTCAACCAAATCCTCCCAGATTTGTATTACCTTGTCAAAAGTTAATTTTACAACAAAGAACAATGTTTATCACATGTGTAAATGTTAACATTGAAAACTAAACAACAAATAGCATTCCCGGCGGGTGAAAACATAAAAGGGTTATGTTCTGTCACTGCTATAATAAAGTACATACGACACATAAAAGGAAAGCGTAAAAGGTAAGGAGCAACCTCGTATACCTCTATGATTCAAAGGATGCGACTCTATTGTACAGGTCGTTGGATCTTTAACCAGGGCAAAAGAAAACTTTTTGTTAGGTACACATATGTGTTAGGCAGTACATATGCACTCGGTTCATGAATAGCAAAAAAAAAATGTGTCATAAATAGGTGAAATTTCAAGTTTTTCTAATACATGTGTTAGACTTTGGGTTGATAATACAATGTTATTAAGCTAAGGTTTGATTCAAGCGTTGACGAACTCAAAATAGATTTAATCAAACCATTTTTATATACTATTGAATCTGTTATGTTACTGGTATTAATCCATTTGATGATTCTAACAAGGATTCGCACCCGCAAAATATGGTTTACAGTAGCTAATAAAGTTCCATTTAAATATTAGATAGTAAAAACTATTATACCATTTATTATACCATTCCCGAAAGTAAATGAGATTGTTTTCTAAATTCACACAAAATTCACGTAATCGGAAAACCAGCACCTTTCTTGCTCTAGAGGATTTTTTTACTGAACCGTAAGTATTTAATGGCATCATAATTCATAATAGGACACGTTTTGAGCACGAAAGATAAATGACTTTGCTGAATACTTTTTATACTCACAACCTATGAGTACTTTTGTATCAATTCTCGCCTTTGCAAACGCATATATCTTTTTCATCAAACCGAAACAGTAATATTAAAATGGGAATCGATGGCCTAAAAATATGTCTCAATGTCAACTCTGTATCGAGCAAATAAGGTCTATTTTAGCTAGTAGAAATATAAAAAACTGGGTGATAACAAAAGGAAAATGTAGGTGTCTATCTAAGAAAGACTCCATTCAACCGGTCGGAAAACTTGAAAGATATGACAATACAGCTTTTTTAGTACAAAATAATGATTTTTCTCTTTCACAATATGATAAATCAAACCATACTGAATAAATACTCAAATATTATAATATTGAGTATTTACGAGGTGTCACCTGAATTTAGAAGCGAAACCGCGCAAATTCATGATTGGTAGGTAAATAAGTTACTACAATTGCTAATAAAGAACGAGATACGTTATTATTTTAAAAAGTAGCTATTCATGTTGTTTTAATCCAGTGTAGATAATTGTTCATGTAAGGTTTTCCAGCCCGTTATAATACCCGCTACAAAATCTTGTTAAATTTGAAGATCTTTTAAATAAATAACAAATAGTATGTTATTCTCAGTAAGGTGTGAGCATTCGACCCACATATCAAAAAACATTATTTAGGTGCTCACGTTGTAAAGTCTCAACCTGTTACTCGGATCGGATCAAACAGTTAACGCTAGGAAGTCACGTCCGCTTGCAACTGGCGTTTGCAACGTGTCTTTTTGGTTCACGTCTTGAGAGGTACGATCTAACTTTACTCGATGTTGTTATACTTTAATCTATTTTGTAACACAAAACTTGTAGCAGTGAAAAGAAGTATCCAATTTTGAACGTGTGCATTTGTGTGTTTTTATGTGTCATCGTATTTTTTACTGGTAAGAAGACACAAAATACCTGTAACATTTTGGAATATAGTTTTAAGTTAGTTTTTTTTTAAACAACAATAAATATTAAAATATCTTTTAGACATAAAACATATTTTTGTGCCTGTGACTCATAAATAAAAGGAAACAAAAGCGGTTCATTAGTTAAGAAAATGAGCCCACGTTGCACAAAGTTTGAGACAGAAAAATAATTTTATAGGAGTATTTAAAAAAGTCTGAAATTGTGTGACAGGATTAGGAATGCTGTAATAGAGAAAAGTGTGGTCTGAAAGTAGATGTAGTGTCAAAAATCGATACAGGTATGTTAGGATGGTATGGATACTTGGAGCGCATGAGTAAAGGAGAATAGCAAAGCAGGTTCATTGTGCGAATGTGGAAGGGTACACCAGTAGGGGACGACCAGAAAGGACTTAGCTTGACCAAATTGGTCAAGTCCTTAAGAAGGCTGTGGTCCCAAGTTAAAGGAATAAAAGAGCTTGAATGAAAAGATTGCTAGATGTAAATGAAGTAATTGTAAATGAAGCTAGGGAATTATGTCAGGACTGCGTAAAGTGGCGTTCCATCATTTCTGCCTACCCCTCTGCGACCAAAGCGTGAGCTTTATTTATTTATTAAAAAACACATGATAACATTTCAACAAGGTTTTGCAATTGGAGGGTTAAGCAAAAAAATCAATACTGTATAAAACAATGATTACGCTTTTCCATGAAGACGTCGCTCGTTCTTATAATGATGATTAAACTAAATTGAGGATATCCTAACGAACCCTCGTTACGATCGCTCCAAATTAGTTGAACTTGAATTTCAAATGAACGCTCAAACTTACTTGGAGTTAGTATGATCCTTTATTGTACGTCAAAATTGTAATAAAAAGTATTTTATCCTAGCAACTTATACATTTCACGCGTTCATTAATAATTTCAAGTTACTTTTGGAGTTATAATTAAATGAGGAGTTAAATGGCAGAGGGCCAGTGAAGGTTATGGAGTACCATAACCTTTACCGGCCCTCTGCCATTCTTATATAAACTACGACCTATTCATTGGACTACGAGAGCTATCTGCGCTCGCCATTTGTTCCCATTTGTTCGGTGAAGCTGTGAAGTGATCAGCGAAGTCATTCCAAAAAAAAAAAAATTTAGGAAGTTTGACACTTGAACAAGTTGAAGTGGCAGTGGGCAGGGCACATAGTGCGTAGAACCGATGGCCGATGGGGCGGAAAGGTTCTCGAGTGGCGTCCGCGTAACGGAAAACGAAGCGTAGGCCGACCCCCAACCAGATGGTCTGATGATCTGGTTAAGGTGGCAGGTAGCAGATGGATGTCAACTGCAAGGGATCGGTCCGCGTGGAAATCATTAGGGGAGGCCTTCGTTCAGCAGTGGACTTTCTAGGTTGTACTGATGAAGATAATGATGAGGTAAGTGAGTACCTAAACTTACATTAATATTTGAAGTTTTTCCACCGATTTTTGTCTTTATACAATAGATAAAAATTACTTTGCTTTTAAATAACTTAAACAAAAATAAGACGATGCCTGGGCTAAGGGTTCCGTGTTTACCTGGAACATGCAAAAAAAAACATGAATATTTACATAAAACCATCAACTCTTTCGATAAATTTTCTATCAAGTAGGCCAAAACTGTGAAGTGTATCACTGGAGCCGCGGTCGAAGCGATATAGCTGGCATCTTAAAAAACCCTCTCCGACAACACGGGCAGTAACTTTTTAAGAATATATTTATTTAATTTAAGAATTTCCGTTGCTGCCCCTTTTAAGTTTGTTTCTTGTCTTGCAAAAGTCTCTGAGCGGCGGTGTCACTTATCATCGTGAAAACGGTATGCTCGTTTGACTCCCAATTCATATAAAACAACTATCGCAAATCATTTTGTTTTACCTTTTATTTTTTATAGGTACATGGTATGGAAGGGAAAGTATCTATAAATATTTAACAGAAAACAAATACTCCACTTACATGGTTCCAAATAATGTATTAGAGTATTAAATATCAATTACGATAGGTAGACGCCTTGTTACCATAGTAGTAGTTAGTGTGACGTCAAACAACAGTTAACTTAGATAAGAGGCTCAGTGTGGATGTAGAGTAATGACGGAACATATTTTTACTGTATTGAAAGAAAGTCTGTATCTCCAATAGAATCTTTAAAACTGCAGATATTAAGTACTATTAATGAATAGAAATCCAAAATTTTATGGGAATTTATCTTATTACTTCATGCTTATTCAAGATGAAATACCATTATAAATACAATATTATTATAATTGTAAAGAGAACACTAGACTTAATTGGATTTCTAGTCAAGATCAATCTTGAAGTGTGGTCATAGTTTGGTAAACTCTGATTATCCGCGCGATACACCGCAGCTCAATTACAAGATGGCGTCTAACCGAGCGTAGAATGCGATATCCTTAACGCGACTCAACAATGGCGTAACGTCTGATGAGACTGTAGTACCAACCATGTAATACTTTCTTAGAATATTGCCAAGTATACTTGTTAATTCATAGTCTAATAGAAGATATATTAGACAATAAAATTGTATCTACGAGTATAATATGTCTTGGGAGTCGTAGTTGCGTTGAAATATGTAAAAGACTCTATAGGTTCTCATTTGCGCTATATAAACTTGCAAAGGTAGCTGACACACCGACTGTTTTGACTGCTTACCACGGATTTGTCATGTCAACACTGCGCATCTATATACTAATATTAAAGCTGAAGAGTTGGTTGTTGTTTGAACGCGCTAATCTCAGGAACTACTGGTTCGATTTGAAAAATTATTTCAGTTTTAGATTATTTATCGAGGAAGGCTATAGGCTATATATCATCACGCTACGAGCAATAGAAGCGGGGCAGCAATGAAGAATGTTTCAAAATCGGGGGTATTTTTTCATCCTTGGAGCTTCCGCTGCGTACGTTGAGTAAACGGTTAAAGTTTCACAAAAGTAATGTATGAGAGTATTGTTCTCCTTTTTAAAGTCTACAAAAATGTCCGCGACAGCATACGTCTATCTTTTAGGTTAGCTCACTATAACATATTTTTTGCTAAAAAAAAATTCTGAAATTAATCCCGAAACTTTAGTGTTGGGGGAGTCGGAATCTTATGTATATATATTATATATATATATATATATATATGTATTCAGAAATGAACTCCGTTTACGGGGACGAAGGTCGTCCCCGTAAACCAATAGTAAAAAGTAAATTAGCAAAACAGCACTATGAAAAAGAGTGTCATTTGCATGGCATCGAGACTGTTTAATAAACTTCCACAATATAAAACTTAACGACAAAAGTTTAGAACTTTAGTGAAGTTATTGACAAGTAAATTATTATAAACTGGATGAATATTTGATGATGTTTGTAAGTACAGAGACGAAGAATGTAAATTAATGTTTCTATTTGATGTAATTATTTAAAACGTTAATATGTATGTAAATTGTATTATATCCCTTTTTAACTGTGATGTATCATATTTTATAAATTCGTACTTACTAAATCTAACATTCTTTTAATACCTATGATTACGAAATAAAGTATTCTTATTCTAATAAGAAAACACGTTTGTAAAGCCTTAAGGCACACTGAACGGTAATCAGCTGTATGAAACGAACGTAAGTTACCTAAACCATATTCCGTCTTCTGCCTAAAGTATTCTTTAATACCCACAAACCGTATTAAATTGGGTCCAAGTGGTGAGTAATATCCCAATCATTCCATATTCATGCTAAGGGTAAAGCCCGTGCCTTACAACGACGTCATACGCTGGTACATTGAAGCAAAGCCATTTATTAAGCCATATTTTCTATGCTTGGACTTTAGTGTATTTGTTTGTCTTAACGATATTTACCTTACACTCATATTGTTACGTACCTGTGTGAACCTGTAAGCTCGGATTACGTACGCCAGTCGGCAGATTCACGTCGGCGGCACCGCAACAATGGCTGTGGCTAACCGAGCATCGACTGCGGTGGCCTAAATGGGAATATCTATGCGGATAACAACATGATATAATGATTATGCAAGGTATATTGCACGTCTTCGGAATATATTGAAACGTTTTAATATAATATTTAAATAAGTAAAGTAATAACGTTTGTTAATAAAGTGGCACTCGTATTCAGCGTTAGTGTCCGATCGTAGGGAGGTCCTGGCTTATGCTGAGTCCGTTTAGTATAGAGGCCGTAGCACGCCATATATTTGTTGTAAAAATAAAGTAAACCAAATGTTTTGGTAAAGGTGCGATTACACATAATTTTATTATAACATTATGAACTTGGCATAATCGGTAAGTCGGCACGATGGACCGACGACTCGAGAAAGGTCGCTGATGGAAGCTGGATGCAGAGCTGGAAGCGGATGGAAGCTGGCGCAAAATGGGGGAGACCTATGTCTAGCAGTGGGCTACAATAGGTTGAAGAGACAGAGAGAGAGAGAGATTATTAACTTGTCACATGCGATGTTTAGATTAATAAATGTTTTCTTTCTTACTTTCGTATTATATATAAAATAAAACCTGAATTGTTTTAAATTAGCATTTTAATTAAGGTTTTATTTCATAGAAACGCAAAAAACTGGTACCGCAATCTAAAACCTTCACTTATATTTATTGTAACATCTCCATTAAATCTTTGTTCCCGTAAAAATCTTTGAATCTAAGCTTCTTATTATCTTCATAGCTGTCAAGAAGCCCCATTCTAGAGCTTTATGTAAAATGGTACCTAAGCTATTAAGGGAGATTATGAGCTACCGTTTCTACTCCTGAAGGGCCATTTAACGCTCAAACGCCAAGTTAAATATCATCTTTAATAATTCCTCGAAACGTTTGGACGTTTTACTAACAAAGGCTATCGTTGAATTTCAAAAACCCTTTCACACTAAGGTACCAACCAAACTAGTCAAATATCTTTGTTCTTTAATTTAAATCGCAAATAAAATATCAAAATCAACTGTCATTATCGGATGGGTGACCGGAAAAAATATCTCTAATCTCTCTATGTTTTCTATTATATAGCATATAAGCCCTGACCACAAGTTGATTGTGTCGATAGACCGTTGCATATCCCAGGGTTCCACCATAAATTGTATATCTTGGAATACAAAAAAAACAATAACAACCCTCCCAACCGGTGGTAGATTAATTGAAAATAATTTATTTTTTAAAGGTTCAAAAGTGTCATGTAACCGTCAAAGGATTAATGATTTATTTGAATAAAGCATTTTTTAGTTTGAGTTTGTTACAACTCATGGTATGAAAAGTGACGATTCAATCGATACTAAGAGACACACACCGTTTCACATGGACACTCGAAGCATAAGAAACAAGGAATGTTGACGGGGGCGTGCGTTGACGAGGAAGGGAGTATGAGCCCTTTAGTAAACTTTATTCATACATCGGAACAATCTTTGTTTCACACAGGTTTTCTGCGAGACTGCCCATCTGGGTTCACCTTTTGCTGAAGTATGGTTCTCCCACACTTTACACAACTATATCTTTGAAACATACGACTTCAAGACGAAATAAAAAAAATGTAGCTCGCATTAAGCTGACCTAACGTCCAAGTGAGGCAGACCATCAGAAACGACAGGTCGCTTCCGTCATTAAGACTGGGATACTAACGTCACTATTTATCCTCTTAATGCCCGCGATACCCAGCGACGCCGGTTTATTCCGACCGTTACACCTGACCTCCGTTTAAAAGTATAACAGAAGGCTTCCGAAGTTTCACGTTTAAAGTGATACTAAAGGTCGTTTTTACGTTTTTTTTTTAAATATTATGTTTGTAATTTTTGATTTCAACACGAGATATATAATTTATGAGATGAGATTTACACGGCGCCATGAAGCCCTACTTAAAGCTTTAAGTACGTATGTACACAAACTTACGTATAAATAAAATATAACTTAAATATAATGTTCACAGCTTGTGGGAAACAATGATTTATTTATTTCCTTGGACAAATCGTCCACTTTAAAACTTATTTTTCGAAACCACTGAGAGATCATATTTAGTTCGACAAGCTATTGTCAACAATATTTTTCGGCTATTATGACGCGCCGTCAGAAAACTTGTGGTGAAATTTCTATAGTTCGAAAGCGATATACTAATTCAATATCAATGACAATTGATCAATTTGACAAAAACATTATAAAACTTGAAAACTTAGGTAACAGTTTAGGAAGTACGTCGTAATTTTTGATTTAGCTGTATATAACGGTTTTGTCAACCGAATCCGATTTATCATGATATAGGGAGGACCATACAAACTTTGATACGTAATTCAAACAATCATAGGCAAGTGCAGGTTAATCTTGAACATACGAGTAACATTAAAGCTAAGCAACACAAACCTAGAGTTTCAAGTTATTATTTACCCAACTGCCACGTCTGCCCCGTCTACCCCCTCCAATATCAGTCCCCTATGATCAACTACGTGACCAGTGTACGAAACCGAAGCATAAATAGGCACTAGCGAACCTGCATGATACGTAGTAAATTGGTTCTATTTGCCCCGCCCGGGAACGCGTTTGAATAAGAATTGCACGGATACTATTTGCTACTGTACGTATACATTTGTGAGGTTTTCCAACCCGTTTACTGATGGGCTATATTTATTTCAACTGACAGTGATAGTCCAGTTTCTACAAAGCCATACTATGAGGGAAGATATTCTTTCAGTGGAAAGTTATAGGCTGATATATAATGATGGTGAACATTCTACTACTAGACATAAGGCCTACGATAATAAAGCGTTTTGCCATATTTGTACACTTGAATGGGGATAAAAGTAACAAGAAAAGGTAAGGTTTAATCTGAGAGAGCTGCTATCCGTTTTATGCTGTGTTTTATCGCTGTGACGCCTCTTACAGTACTTACTGAAAGAGTCATTATCATCAGCTCATAAATATGTCCCAACCGAGGGGCACGAGCCTATCCGTAAGTTACCCGAAGGTTTTTACGATATATATACAAGATAAAAGCGAAATTTAGTAAACAATTATCACTACGTTCATTAGGTTTTAGCCATACTCATTTTTAGTACCGTGAGGTGCTTTTAGTCACTAAAACATTTGGGTCGAGATTTAGAGGACGAAAAAAGTATCTCGAAATTTTCTGTTCAACTTTCTGCTAAGATATCAAGCGAAACCAATAAGGTATAGGCAAAACAAATGGTAGAAAGTAATGGTAATCCTGAAAAAGCAAAAAGAAAAATGGTAACATCCTGTTATGTGTAACGTCCAACAAATACATGCCTACCCAATATTTCGTTTAAATTCGCCAATAAAATACAAAAAGAGAAACATTAATGTCCCAAAAAGGAATGCAATCGCAGATATTTTCCGCTCCCGTTCTCAAGTAAAGCGCACTAACTGTTTTCTCCTAAGCAAGATGGAGTACGCCAAAAACCCGCGAAAAAATTGGTACCATAAAGCCTTTAAATCCCCCAACTTATGGGAATACGATCCCTTAAAGGAGCACACCCCTCTTTATCATCCGACTTTGACTCTTGCAGCTTTTGCAATAAGATCGTCGCAGTACGCTATTTGGTAGTCTATAAACCTCGTAATATCCTGCGGAATAAACTCGACGCCTACCATACGATGCAGGTACGTACTCAGTTCCGTATGACAAGTCGAACGGGTAACTAATAGTCGAATTTCCCTAAAATAGAGGCGCTCACTCAGTTATATTTCAAGGGAAATACAGCGGAATTGAATAGGGTTGACACATGACGGTGCAGGCTTTACTATTGTTACCTCTGTACGTGTATCCGGTTTTTTATTTTTCATGAAAATAATTCCTGTGTACAGTTGAGTTTAGTTCAGTGGACACCGTTCCTAAAACAGAAGTTGAGTTAATTGTTACCTTAAAAAAACATACAAGCGGACATTTTTTTACCTGTCAATGTGTTGTTACTTAATGACATATATTAGAATATTTTATAGATAATAAAGTATTTCGCGACTAAAATGTATTTTCCTTTAAGATATTATAAGTCTATCTCGTGGAAAGAAATTGGAATAAACAATTTACAAGGACCTTTAACTGTATAATGTATATCTATGTCTTACTGTTTGTTTTGTCTGCGCAATTCATTCATGTTTCCGATCCGCGATACTAAGGTCGGACCTCAGATAACCTTGTTATTATTACTTGTGGCCACAAATAGTTATATGCAATATTTGTTTTAAATGGCAATATTTTAACGTAAGATAAACAAACTAAAGCCAAGTTAAAAAAATACGGACGGACGTCATCAATACGTAAAATGTGTCCCGAAAATGACAGCTGCTGTCTACGATGTCATGACAATTAATTATGTGTAGTGATTTTAGTTTTTTAAACTAAAAATATGATCGAATTGTTCATTTATGGTACGTCATTTCTGGATTGTTTTCCTTTTGTTCACTGCTGTTGTGTCACCATTTTACAACACAAGCTATGCTCTTTTTTATATATTTTCTAACATTTTTGGTTCCGTTGAAAGATGCGCGTCAAATGTCCTAATATTTTGTGGTTTTCCATACAAAACTGTCCGGATTTTGTTGGTAGCGAGACTCCATCCGTATTTTAATATGTCCATGTCCGAATTATAATATATCAATAAATTCTGAAGAGTCCAAAGGTGTTCGCATCGTGCCAACTAGCGCCAATTTAAGCAAGGAGCTTGAACTAAAGGTCCGACACAACGTGTTTTTTTTTTCATATTATACAATACTTTAATATTATCTTAACCAAACAAACAGATGTACTATTGGAATGGTGACCTTTGGTGTATAAACCAATATCAGAACCATTCAACAAAAATATCGTTTTAATTTCAATATGAAGGACACCATGGTTTATCTAATTTGACACACTGTAAAGGGTAAATCATTATTCCTCCACACAATGATATTTGTACATATAAAGGTAGATACGTCATCCGTGCCTCAAAAACGAACCGCCGGAGAGAGTACAGTTTGTACTTTTTGTTTAGGTAAATGTCACTGCATTCGGAACACTTTTTTCGATTGTTTTGTGAGCATATCACGAACCCATACTTTTTTACATCATTGCCTCCACATATAATCAGGCTGTTTTAAAGGTTTAATTACCACAAGATATTCATAGAAACAGAATGTACGTCAGGTATTAATACACGCATTTTGTTACACTGCAATATCATCGGAGGCACATTAATTCCTAACCAGGTAATGATACAAGCTGAAACATATTTTGAACTCCAACACCCTGTAATAAAGGTGAAAACCAATAGGCAAATGATCAGTATGGTTAATCGTCCAATGTATATAGGACGTTGACAACCCTAATGCCTGTTTGTAGGTGCGACGGTCGTTTGCCGCGCTCGTTGGAGTGGAAGCTCGATAAAAATGGCCGATCGGTTGCGGCACGGCTTACCGAGCTTGCGATACTAAATTATAGCAACAATATAACTAATTAACACGCTGACTTCACTGGCTTTATTTGATAAACGCATAATCTGTCGTATTGAGGAAAAATACTTCAATCTGTACTTGGTCTGGTTGTAATTTTGAATGTACTTCAACTACGTTTCGCTGTAGCTTTCGTTATTTAAAGAATTATTGTGTAAGACCTCCCCATATTTGCTTAAAACAGTGGTGTCGTGTAACATCAGGTAAGCCGTTTACTCGCTTGCCTTTTATAGCATATATAAAGAACTTGGATATATCGAATAAATTTCGATGAATATGATAGAAATATGGATGTATGTAGAAAACAAAATTATCAAATTCTTTGTACATTATTAATAATAAATAAATATCCACTGACATTCACACAGCGCCTCCTAGCCCAAAGTTAAGCGTGAAGCCTGTATTATGGGTACTAAACCACGGATAAATATACTTATTATATATTTTTTGTAAATATATATGTAAATATATACATATTATAAATAGAAAACACCCAGACCATTACAAACAGAGATGTTCATGCACACAAATGTTTGTACTGCCCGGGGATCGACCGCAACACCAAATGGGTTGTCAAACACATTTTAACAGACTTCAAAAAAGGAAATTACTCAGTTCGACTTTGCTATTATTAACATACGTATGGTTAGATAAATCACAATCCAAATAGCTTTAAAGATTCCTCCTCTTCGTCTTGATTATCTATATTTATCAGGGCTATTTAAAAGTAACTGAAACAAAATAAATTAATATATATATAGAATAAGGATATATATATTATTTAATCAACACCTTAAATAACCTATATTTTAACCATTTTCCGGTAATACCGTATTTTACAATACAACAATTCAAACAGAATTCTCGTTAGCAAGCGATAAAACAGCAACTCGTATTTTATTATCCAGGTATCGCATAGAAACGGTGAGAAATCAATTCGCCTAGCAGTAGTCACGCGCCGTGTCCTAGGAACCTAGGTATTTACACCCTTACTTTAATTTTCTTTTATATTAAATCCAGTATAGAATTTTCCACGGCAGCAACCGTGCTGGGAATTTCATTATGGGGAAATCACGTCGCTTCGGAAGGTAAGTTTCTGCGCAGAATTGGTGCGATGGTCCAGGGCAATGTCATGTTTTAAGTATTTTGAATAAAATCACGTAACATTTTTGGGCAAAACTATAAAGACTTTTCTCGAGAAAGCCTTTATAGTTTTACACAAAAAAGAAACGCATTACAAAAATGGCTCGTCAAATTCCATTTGGTGAAATGGGTTAGCCCCCTTCTCATTTGTGACGAAGGCATGGATCTCCCACACTAAGTAATATTCCGCTTACTTAAGCAAATCCCATGTAGTAGTAGTATTACAAATCCGTAGCCAACTTTTCTAAGTAATGTGCCCCTCCTAGTTCCACACAGTGGTATATTAACCAACCAATACGCACGCATCACGCGATCGACCCCCGTTGAAATATCATCGGTCGCAGAGTTCGTTAGAGGCTTTCGGATGCAGAGCCTACGCGTGACTGGAATCCTTAACCAGATGCTGCCATCGGAATGAGACTTTGATCGCTTTAGTGCACGTATTGATGCGGTGGACTTTGAATTTTGAACACTCTTAAGTAGCATTAAGCTAGGCGGCGTGTATCTTTAGTGTTACGCAAGTTGCAGAAGGGTTGGCTCTTGCGAATCCAGTTTTTTAAATATAGACTTAAGCCCGCATTCTCATCAAAGTTGATCTTTACTTAAATTGAGTTGGAAAGAGATGGCGCTATTTAACTTATAGAGCGCTATCCCTTTTTTTAACTCTATTCAAGTAAGGATCAACGCTTGAGTCTCTTTCTAGAACACAGGCCTTAAATTTGTAACAGTATCTTCAACATTTAATCTATACTAATATTATAAAGCTGAAGAGTTTGTTTGTTTGTTTGAACACGCTAATCTCAGGAACTACTGTTCCGTTTTGGAAAATTCTTTTAGTGTTAGATAGCTCATTTATCTACATATAATCACGCTATAAGCAATAGAAGCGGAGCAGCAATGAAAAATGTTTCAAAATCCGGGTGGAAATTTTCTTACTTGGAGATTCCGCTGCGTTCGCTGCGTAAACGGTTAAAGTTTCGCAAAAGTCATGTATGAGAGTATTATTACCCTTTTAAAGGTCTACAAAAAAGTCCGCGACAGCATATGTCTATCTTTTAAGGTTAGCTCCCTATAACATATTTTTTGCTAAAATTTTTTTCTAAAATAATGCATCATTTGGCGAAGCTATTTTCATAGACATGATATCAATCCTTATCCAAATAAATACTTTATTTATCACAAGTATTTCATTTGAAACAAAATTTCCTTTTACATCATTCAATTTAAATGAATATCTTATGAGATATCGCAGTTTTAACTCACCTATATAAACGAAGTAGCGGGTAAAAGAGAGCGTTAGACCAAAGTAACTATTCCACGCGGACGAAGTCGCACGCAAAAGCTAGTTAATGAATATTTTCTATTAAAATAAACAATCCTATTCAACCTATCGCAGTTAGAGGAGCAGTGGCTGAACATAGATCTCCCTCATTTTGCGCCAGATATCCCGGCTTTTCTCAAATAAACAATATAATAGCGTAATTTTATGGATCCCAATCTAAGGCAAGGGGCGATAAACTCCGGGTACATAGCAACAGTAATCGAAACGGGCAAGAGTAGATATGCGACGCCGAGTTTTCTATGTACACATCTTGATTTTATCGCTAGACCACTTGTAGGAGGTTACCTCCGCTTGTAGATATCATAGCTGAACAGATTAAGCGAATCAGTTCAATCGGTAGCGATTGCCTGGAAAAGCGTAAAAGGCAATCTGTTACCAACTGTAGTAATATTCATATGATTGTTTGATTGGCCCATTTGGTGTATTGGTCGAGATGTCCACTGCAACACCAAGGGTTCCGGGTTCGATCCCCGGGCAGCACAAACATTTGTGTGCATAAACATATATGTTTGTAATGGTCTGGGTGTTTTCTATGTATGATATGTACGAATTTACAAAAAAAAAATATGTATATTTATCAGTTGTTTAGTACCCTAACTACAAGCTCCTCGCTTAATATGGGGCTAGATGGCGCTGTGTGAGCGTCAGTGGTTATTTATTTATCTGTCATGAAATTCATATAGGTTAAAACCTGAGAATATATATAAGACACATACGTAATAGATACCGACGACGCATCTGGTGTAATGGTTGAGACGTCGGCTATCACATTATGGGTCAGTTCGATCCCCGGGCAGTACAAACATTTGTGTGCATAAGTATGTGTGTATTGGTCTGGATGTTTTCTATGTATAATACAA
Source organism: Leucinodes orbonalis (assembly GCA_019425675.1). Lineage (NCBI taxonomy): Eukaryota > Metazoa > Arthropoda > Insecta > Lepidoptera > Crambidae > Leucinodes > Leucinodes orbonalis. The sequence goes on from PQWD01006258.1 coordinate 49,302, forward strand.
ATAAAAAAATATATAAAACATATGTTTAAAAAAAAGTATACGAGTATGTCCATTCGTTGTTTATTATAACGGCTAATGCTTATTTTGGGGTTAGATGGCGTTGTAAGAATGTCATTGGATATTTCCTTATTTATACATTATACGAGTATATAACTTTACATAAAGGTTGGCGACTTACTCGTTACTCTTTTACACTTGTGTGTCCATGGGTAACCGCAACAAACAATCAACTGACCTGATTGTTTGTTATGAAATTAAAAGACAGCATTTTTGTAATTTTCTATAATTTTGCAGATATGACTTTAAACAAATTGTTTATCAAAAAACGTTCAATTTATCATTCTGGTATAATTAAAGTTCTTGGTATTGTTTGCAGGACTTTGCGTAATAAGTTATGAGTTTGCTTGTTAAAAGTTTTGGTTGTAAGACTGTAACGCAATTAAATGTTATTAGTTTTTAAAGCCGTTTATCTAAGAAATATAGAGTAACTTTAAATAAATAATAAATAAATATCCACTGACATTCCCACAGCGTCATCTAGCCCCAAGTTAAGCGTGAGGCCTGTACTATGGATACTAAACAACGGATAAATATACTTATATACACTTTTTTTCGTAAATACATACATATTATACATATAACACACCCAGACCATTACAAACAGATATGTTCATGCACACAAATGTTTGTACTGCCCGGGGATCGAACCCGGAGCCCTTGGTGTTGCAGTCGACGTCTCAACCGCTACACCAAATGGGTCGTCAAATAACCGTATAAAAACGTGTACGTAACGTAAAACGTAAACTGTAGGTACATTATGGAACAGCAACCCAGGTCAAGCACAACAAGCATACAGTCATTCATTAAGGCACGCCAAAAGCTTCAGCGCTCAAATTTATCGCAGCATTCGATTTATTCGGAATCAATTCATTTGGCAACATCTCATTTGTCTATTAATGGACGCCACGAGTGCACTTAGCTGTGCAATTAAAACTGCATTCATTGGAAAATCGGCAATCGCTTGCTACTGACGATAGTAGTATTGACATACTACTATCGTCAGTTGTTTGGCTATAACAACACTAAAGTTTAATAGAGTTTCATTGATTTTTGTTTATTTTTTTATCTTAGTATAATACATACGTGAATACCGTTTTTTTATGTTATAGGGAGCGAACGAGCTAGAGAGTCACCTGATGGAAAGTGATCATCTCCGCCCATGAACAACGAAGGCACCAGAAGTGTCACCGGTGCGTTGCTTGCCTTTTAGCAAGGAATACGCTCTTTTCTTGAAGGTTCCAATGTCATATTTTCCAGGGAATACCGCTGCTGGGAGGTCGTTCCATAAAAGCAGTGTGCGTGGAAAAAAATCCGCATAAATCGGACGGTTGTGGAACGCCAACCATCAAGATGATGAGGATGAAATTTCATCTTATGACGGGTAGTCCGATGATGGAATGCAGCAGCAGGTATTAGATCGAATAATTCTTTGGAACACTCCCCATTATACAAACGGTAAAAAACACAAAGACTTGCAACGTCTCTGCGTAAGGCCAAAGAGTCAAGACAACCGGTGATTGTTGGATCATTGACCATCCTAGCGGCTCTACGTTGTATGCGATCAAGAGGAAGAAGGTATTTTGGTGCTCCAGCCCAAAGATGCGAGCAATACTCCATATGTGGACGCACCTGTGCCTTATAAAGTTGAAGACGCTGGTGGGGTGGGAAGTATTGCTTCGCTCTGCCGAGCACACCCAGCCCTTTAAGAGACTCGAGCGGATTAGTTGAATGGAGTTCTTGACAAACAGAACCTTTAGGTTTTACAAATTTCTTGCGTCTTGTAATCATAGTAATTGATTTACTACTGGTACAAATAACATTGACTAGGAATATATTCGTTAACTAAAATTACGAATACATGAATATTATTAAACATAAATATGTGTGATATTTTTAAATTTTAGAAAATATACATTTTGATTCAGTGAAAATGTATATAAAATTCAGGATGTACTAACACTATTATTGCATACAATAATAATTTAAAAATAAACTCAAAACCCGCCCGCTTTAATTGCCCCCTGACTTACCGCTATTTCTTTAAAAAGTATTACAATAATATTACTTTGTCTTTTCTGGTACAAAAATGCTGCCGTTTCATTATAGTAATATCAAGAGATGACGGTAACCCTCATGAAAAGGGAAAACAAGCTCTACCATAAAGTGTAAACATCATATACTTTTGATGGTATGGTAGGCGGAGACAAACAAATGACAGTGACAATATTAATTTCAATAATTCCAGTACATATACTAGCTCAGTATTTAGGATTAGTCTCGAAAAGATTTTTATCGTTTGTTTATCTCCCCCTGCAATGTCATGAAAAGTATATGATGATGGTATGGTAGAGTTTGTTTTGCCATTTCAGTGGGTATTTTAGCAGTATTTAATTTATTGTTGAATATTTTTTATATTCAGATGTTTTAATTTAACAAAAAGATTCAGACTGTTCAGTTCAGAACACTTCGAGCACTGTGTATTTAACTTTCCAAAGATTTTATGGCTTCGCCTTACATGTTGTAAACGAAGCGTATCGAAAAAGTTTTCCTGTTCAAGTCTATTCAACAGTACCCCACTCGAAAGTACTAAAATTTATTTGTGTCGTTTTTTTAATTGTATCTAAAATCCGTTATTTATATTTTTTATACTTTTAATGAACCCAGTGGCACTCGTGTTATAAAGACAAATCTAATGACATGTTATATGTTGATATCCGTCAATCCATTTAGCAGGGAACATAAAAATCTACATACACTTGAAAATCATAACCCTCCTGCGGCAGTCGGGTAAAAATAGACTTTGTCTGTACTTAACATACCATCCATAAAATATAAATAATTTTATTCATTACTAAACTACATCTTACTTGTAGAAAAGACGAAACCAAAAAAGAAACTCTTTCTTATTAGCACCAATAAAATTAGGCACATTATAAAGGGTGCTATAATATAATAATATAAAAAATAAATACTCGTATAAAAAACTAAACAGCCAATGGCATAAGTCACATCGGATGCAACATAAATCACCGTTTATCTGCGAAACTTCGGAACTGACATCAGGAATCCGGTAAACCCCGAACAAACTGATAAGGAACTAATTCAATTGAACTCCCTTTCTTTGGTGATTACGCAACTCCTTAGTATTTACTTTAATAAACGACGACAGAAGCTTTTAAAGTCATCAGTTCATGGTGGTTATTTTAATGTTAAAAATGATAATGATGATCTCCCCATGGCCATGCTGTGCAGGCCTGTGCCCTGAAGTGGTCCAGTATAGGCTCATTATGATGATAATGAAAAAAAAATACAAAGCATATGAATTTTTTATTGATATCACAAATCAGGTTTTATAGAATTTCTGCTTTCTTAAGGCTTATTTTTTGCGAACAAAAATTAACGAACCAGAAAAAATTACTGCCACGTATAATCACGCTAAAGTAGTCATACGTATATAACAATGCTGAAAATACTGATAACTCAAGAAGCAGAAACCTCAAACTGCCAAGCATAGTCTAGGCTGGTTCCTCTAGCATAATGGCTTATGAGAGTAGCATTTATAAAAAAAAATCTAGATAGATAGATTTGTTATAATAAGTTAGTTCAAAGTATAAGTGTAAAATTGAATTACTTAGTTTGCCAAACAACATAGTTTATCAAAGAGGAGCATGTTCAACAGTTTGTATTATATGCGGTCAGAATAACTTTGATATTATATAAATTCTGGATCCGTTTTCTGTTGCTACCTATTTATACTAGTACAACGAGTGGGTACAATCAAAAGAATAATATTACCAGAAAGAACTGTTATTACTCCACCTATCAAGAATATCCTATAAGGATAAAACACCTAGTAGGTACATTGATATAAAGCAACGAACATCTCAGTAACATAAATTTATGCAGTTAGTTATTTTAGCGCGACGTAAAATCACACAAAAGCGTAGCGCAGGAAGGAGGCGTTTACACGTGCGCCATTTGGACGAGTCCGCGTATTCTCTTTGCGCCAAAATTAGCACGTCTGTACCAACCTTTATTTAATTTTACTGGATTTCACAGCTGTTATTTTATGCATCATACACTTCTAAACCATGTATTTTTAGGAGTACTTTCTTTTCTAGGAGTAAATGTAAGTAGAAGACACGAAAAAACTGGAGCCGTTCATTAATAAACTTTTTACGAAATAATGTTATTGAAAACTTAAATATATATTTGTTTGTAGCTACAAGTATTTTTACAATGTCATTGGTCTGTCAATTGTTCCGCACTGGGCCCGCGTGGACGACTAAGGCCTAATCACCCTATATGGGTAGGCTCGTGCCCCTCGGTGGGGACGTTTAATGAGCTGATGATGATAAGAGTAAAGAACTTAAATGCCGAGACTGTACGTACATATTATAATAGTGTCAGAGTAGCATAGTGCCAATAAATATTTGTTTTTTTTTTAAATAAATACATAAACTATACCTACATATTAACTCAACTACTTCCCATAGTTATAAAAAAGAAGTGTAATTTTTTTATAATATGGATCGCCCGATCGCCTCTCAATGGTATTACTGAAGCACTGTTAACCCTTTTCGTATTATCTATTGTTTTTTAAGTTATTAGAATGTTAAACCTAGTGACACATTTCTTATGGAACCTTTTTACTTTTATCATAAACATAGACCTGAACTTGGACATGTACTCATGACGTCATTACTTTGATTCTAATACGTATGAGAAACACAAATTTAACGGCGTTGATAGTAAGCCTCAGAAACATCATCACATCATCAGCTCATTAAACGTCCCTACCAAGGATCGCGAGTCTACCCGTATGTAAAGGCCTTAGTCGTCCATGCGGGCCCAGTGCAGATTGGCCGACTTCACGCACAATTTATGAATCTCTTCGCAGGAGTGCGCAGGTTTTTTTAACGATGGCGGTAACGGTAACTCACAGAACACATTGGTACGTGGCGGGATTGGATCCTGCGCCCTCCCGGTAGGAAGGCAACAGTCCACACCATTGAGCCACCGACGCCAGCCAGAATGCCTGAATACAGATAGGTAATAATTTATTCCAAACCGCGCCGATCGCCTGTAATGCCCGTCAATGGTTTAACTGTAGCACTTATAATCCCCGCTAAAGCCGCCCAGTATAATTAATTTGGTGGCGACATCGCGTTCATCATCAATTTGGTTTTTTCGTAATACAAACATATGACGTCACCGGTATAGGAACAGCACTGTTGGTGGCTTAAGTCTTTATGTGCTCATTGAATTTCAATTGTTATTTTTTTACTACAAATTTGAGTGCGTTTGACTGGTTTGATAGAAAGTGACGATGCAGCCTAAGTTATTTGACGCAAACTCATAAAATGCCTATTTACACTTGCCTTGAAAACCCCTAAACTGTGCGTATCGGGAAGCAGACGCAGAAAGGTCATTCCACTGCCTTGCATGATAAAGGAAGAACCGAACTTTTTTGTGCGAAAACATGGTATATCGACAACCAAAAGGATCAAACCTTCTTGAACGTTACCAGCTTCCTAGCCTTAGGTTCAACTCTATTTATAAACTTTCATTTATTTTTCATAGAATATGTATTTAATAAATAAATAAATATCCACTGACATTCACACAGCGCCATCTAGTCCCAAGTTAAGCGTGAAGCCTGTATTATGGGTACTAAACAACGGATAAACATACTTATATATATTATTTTGTAAATACATACATATTATACATAGAAAACACCCAGACCATTACAAACAGGCATGTTCATGCACACAAATGTTTGTACTGCCCAGGGATCGAACCCGGAACCATTGGTGTCGCAGTCAACCTCTCAACCGCAACACCAAATGGGTCGTCAAATACTTAATAATACTTATATATTTAACATTTCCACAACATTCAGCACTACATTCCCACTACAACCATTATCTAAATGGCGTATTATAACAAAACCCACAGACAGCACACAAAATGTCACATTAAAATTTAAATTTGGCAAATGTTAATTAAACAGAAACGTCGGAGAAATATTTTGTAGCACTAATTCATACAGATTATGCCCGATAATTATTTATTTCATACTCAATGTGGATTAAACTGTACACTCAACAGCGCAGTAAAACAATAAACACAACACAAACTGCAATAGATCCGTGTCCGTTTGAATTATTGCCGTGTTTACCTGAAACAGAGAGAATTTTGGTGTTACTTTAGCGATATGTTGGCACTTAACATAGTGTTACGAATTGACGTAATTAAAATGTCATTAAATATGGCGGCTAATATGTGACGTCAGTCCACAGACAGTCCATAGAGTATGACATGCGAATTGTCAAATAGCAAAGAGTCTAGTATGTTCTAGATAATTCCCCTTCCCTCCGGACATCTGAGGCGATCAGACGTGTGCAAGCAAATTCTGTGTTCATTTATGTTTTAAATATTTAAAAATAAATAATATCTTAACACAAAATCAAGAACGAAGTACTAGGAGTCTATAACAGCGCGGGAACTGATTGTTTGCTACTGAGTGAGTTACAACTTCATTCATTACAATAAGGTAATAGTCAGGGGTCTCACTACAGTTGACGGAAAGCCATTTTGTACCAAATCGTCGCGACCGACAAACATAAGCTGACCTGTGGCGATATTGTTACGGCGTTTACTCTTGTGAAGCTATTGCGCCCTGGTACTTTAAACGCAACATTAGGATGCCGCTGCGTCACTCGCCCCCCGCGCCTGCTAAGGCCTCCCTTTCCGCGTCACAGGATGATGTCTGTGCGTCCACGACTGGGCGGTGGTGATGGCAAACATTGAAATGTCAAAAAATACGTTGGCTCAACCACTAAACGTATGTAACACACAAAACAAAGATGTACAGAGTAAATCAGATGATGCGTCAATGTGTAGTATGTCGCAGCGCCAAAAGCGGAAAAGAACCAGTACAACTGATGTGCAACTATTGAATTTTATGTCTGAAATGAGGGATTTGTTCTCAAATTTCAAAAGCCAGCAGGAATTGAACATGGAGAAACTAAATACGGTAATGGAAGAAATAAGATCTCAAAACTCAGAAATTAGAACATCTCTAGATTTTTTGTCTAGCAAATATGACTTACTTACACAACAGGTTAGCGACCTAAAAGAAGATAACTCTCAGCAGTTACAGCGCATTCTCTCACTTGAAGATAAGCTGGAACACTATGAAAGAAGTGCTCGCGCTACCTGTGTGGAAATTAAAAATATCCCGGTTGTTAAGCCTGAATCAAAGATGAGTCTCATAGAAACTGTTGGTAAAATTGGAGAAACTTTAAAAGTTGACATACAACCTAACGACATAAAAGATGTTTTCCGTGTAAATTCCAGAAACCAGGAGAACAAAACTGTGATAGTTGATTTTATTAGTGTTATTAAGAGGGACAACCTGTTGAAGTCATATAAAAAATATAATAAGTCTAACACCAAGCTGAACACAGAAATTCTGAGAATAAGTGGCCCTTCCAAACCTGTCTTTATCTCTGAGAACTTGTCATCAAAAATGAAGCGAATATTCTACCTTGCACGCGTTTTTGCAAGTAGTAATGATTATAAATATTGCTGGTGTACAAGTGGCAAGGTTTTTATTCGTCAACGAGAAGGCTCTCCATTCTTTCAAATAAAAGAAGAAGATGACATTAATAAATTATCAAAATGCACATGACTAGTTTCGCTAAAGAAATTTTGTTATATAGTTTTTGTGTCTGTTAAATTGTCGCCTGGTGTACGGGTTAATCTGTATATGTTTCGTTATGAATTATGTAATAATATTAGGTATAAATCCAACACACTCACACAAACATACACACACGCACGCATAACACACCTACATATACAAGACTATTTTACTCAAACTTTACGTCGACTTCGCTTTATTATATGTTGCATTGGAGCTATTAATAGTACACAATTGGATCAGTATTTGATAAGCTTCGGAATTCGCAATAAAAAACATGAAAAACAAAATTACTGTAAACTCATAATAATTAAATATGAATGAACAACTACAGATATCTTCCGAAATCGACAACGTCTCTGTCAGTGATTCACGTATTTGCAGTCCAGAGAACGTGACAGATTACATAAAAAAGTCACCATACCAACTTAAAATATTTCATGTCAATATTAGGAGTATCGGCAACATTACTAATTTTTCAAATCTAGAAATTTACTTAAAAAGGATAAATATTGATCTTGACTTGATAATATTGTCGGAGTGTTGGTTGAAAAAATGTTCCCACCTCCCTAACCTGCCAGGATATCAAGTATATAGCACCGAGAGCTGCAATCAAAATGATGGAGTGGTTGTATATATAAGAGAAAATATCTTCGCTAGAGTTGAAAAACTTAATGTGACTGATGCAAACTGTCTGTCTATCCAACTTTCAAGTACGGTGGTTATTCTTGCCATGTACCGTTCACCCTCTTGTAAGAACATTGAAAATTTTGCCAACTCACTTGACACAGTTCTATCTTCACTTCGTTCTTTTAAGACAGTTGCTATAATAGGGGATCTAAATATAAACATAGCAACGGATACTATCGATAGAAACTCGCACATGTATCTCAACTTACTTGCATCTCATTCCATGCTGCCAGCTCATTTAATACCAACGAGAAATAATAACTGCATTGATCATGTGATGCTTAAGAGTGAAAATAGTTCAATAACTTTGGTTCTCGATTGTCTGTTCACTGATCACTATCCCTTGATATTCTCTTGTTCTTCCAATACAAGATTTGATCACCCCAAAAGCTGCACCTCAAAGAGAGTAGACATCGAAGCCTGTGTGGCGGAACTTCAAACCAAAGATCTCTCTGACGTATTAAACATTCAAAATGCGGATGGTGCAGCAACACGTCTGACTGAAATTCTTACCTTGATTTTAAAAAACAATACTCACCATGTAAATACTTCCAGTAGAAAGAAGATAATTAAGCCATGGATCACTCCAGGCCTACTTCGATGCATCCGACACAGAGACACGCTTTATCTTAAAACTAAAAAACAACCCCTGAATGACTTGTTAAGGACTACTTACATTCGCTACAAAAATTTCTGTAATAATCTGCTTAAAAAAGTCAAAAGAGAATACGAACGTTCCGAATTTCAAAAACACAAAAAATCCCCAAAAAAATTATGGAGACTCATAAAGGAAGTAACTAACTTGAACCAACGAAATTCTTCCTCTGAAGAGTTGTTAACCTCTGCTGCCGGTCCACAAGACGCCGTTGACTCAGTTAATACATTTTTCGCAGGCGTAGGTGAAGAACTTGCCTCAAATTTGCTTAACCGCTATACTGATGGTGCCTCTTCCTGTCTCCTCGATGAGTCTCATGGATCGATGTTGAATTCAATGACACTGTTGGATACTGACGATAAAGAAATAGAAGACACTATCTTGGGACTGAGACTGTGCTGCGCGGCAGGTTTTGATGATATTCCTACTTCATTTATTAGAGAGTCAAGACACATATTAGTTCCGGTACTTAAGCACATATTTAATCTGTGTTTTTCTACAGGAGTTTTTCCAAAGGTGTTTAAGCGTGCTTTAGTCCATCCAATTTACAAGAGTGGAGATAGATACAGTGTCAACAATTACAGACCTATATCAGTTTTACCTATACTTTCAAAAATTTTAGAAAAGCTGATTAATAAAAGACTCATTAATTATTTGGATACTTATAATGTGATTGCATCAAATCAATTCGGTTTTAGGTCTGGAAAGTCGACAGAAGACGCAGTTTTAAGTTTAACTAGTACGATAGTTAATAACTTAAATAGTAAATTAAACTCATTGTGTGTATTCCTAGATCTTACTAAAGCATTTGACACTGTATCTGTTCCCTTGCTACTCTTAAAACTTCAACGCATCGGTGTTAGAGGTATTCCATTGGATGTTTTTAAAAGCTACCTTAGTGATCGAGTTCAATATGTAAAAATTGGCAACTACACAAGTCAGGCAAAATCCGTCGCGTACGGCGTGCCACAGGGAAGTGTCCTCGGCCCGACTTTGTTCCTGATTTATATAAATGATCTGTGTGTTACAATTGCATAATAGTAAAATAGTCACATACGCTGACGACACGGCAATCATTGTTCATGGACGAAGTTGGGACGAGACACGTACTTGCGCAGAATCAGCTTTGCGCTCGGTGGGGGTGTGGTTAACCCGTAATCTTTTGACTCTCAACCCAAGTAAGACGAACTTTATTACATTCGCTCCTAAACTCACTTTGAAGCCAGATTCATCGTTTGAGATATCAGTTCACAACTGCAACAAGCATCCCTGTTCCTGCCCTAGAATATTGCGTACACACAATATCAAATATTTAGGTGTAATGATTGATAGTGTTTTGTCTTGGACTCAACATATTAATTGTGTAACAATGCGCGTTCGTAAGCTTATCTTCGTGTTCAGTAAACTGAGAGTTGGAGCTGATTTGAACACTCTAAGGACTGTCTACTTTGCGTTAGCGCAGTCCATTATTACGTACTGCATTACTAGTTGGGGTGCAGCTGGAAAGACTAAAATCATTCAGCTTGAAAGAGCACAAAGGGCAGTCTTGAAAGTGATGGCTTACAAACCGATCAGATATCCGACCAAACAAATCTTTGATTTCTGGCAGGTTCTTTCCATAAGAAAATTATTTATTCTGAATACTGTTCTTCGTAAACACAAATCCCTAGTATTTGTTCCTGATCTCTTTGCCAAAAAAGAAGAAAAGATAAAGTGTGTACTACAACGAGCTACCGGCTGGTATTGGCAAAGCACCATTATGATTACTTGTCCTCGCTATTATATAACAGATTAAATAAAGAGTTAAATATATATTCAATGCCTCTATTCAAATGCAACATTATCTTAAAAGAATATCTCCTAAGCCTCGACTATGATAGAGTTGAGGCCTTAATAAAGTAGAATCTGTGCTCTGGCAACACACATGCATACACACACACATACACACACACACACACACACACACACACACACACACACACACACACACACACACACACACACACACACACACACACACACACACACATAACACGCACGCAAACTAAACTATTACACCAGCTCTTTCACCCACACATATCTTTCTTACTTTCATAAATATTATTATACAGATACTTTTGTCTTTGTTCGTTATACTATTTAATAAGAAGTGTTATAATATAAAGCTCCTGTCTGAAACACCCGTTTATTGTGAGGTGGGCGCTAGCATCTGCGACACAGTCTTTGACTATTGCAGGTGTTAACGTTTATAGTAACTAGAAAACATGTAATTTGGTTTCAATAAAGATTATTATTATTATAATTCGCGAACTATGTAGAATGACGTCGACGCTTCGAGCTCAGCGGCCGGACAGGTATATAAGGCGGGCCGACAGGTGCGCCGGGAGTCTTGTGTTCTACTCAAGAGCGAACGAAGAGCGAAACCTGCGACTACAAGGAAGAAGTGAAGATAAAGCGATATTAAGGGATCGTCGAGTGTGATATAACAGTGTGAAGAGTTAACGTGTGATTATTACGTGTGTGTGCGGAAAGTGTTGTGTTATAGTGTGCATTGTTAATTACGGATTTTAGTGCGTGCGTTAATTGATTAATTAGTACGAGTGTAAGTGTAATTAGTGTGTGTGTGTGATTAATATTGGTTAATTAATAAAGTGTGTTACCGTGTTATTCTTCGTGTTTGGCAATAATTTATCCGGAACCCCCAGCTCGTAACAATATTTATATTATACGCATTAAAGATAATAATATAAAAATGTAGTCTCTTCCATAGACCAGAAATTGAGTACACCATAACCCAAAACGTATATGTAATTTAGAAAATTAGAAATGGTTTGAACCTGCTCCCTCCAGATCGGAAGGCAACAGTCCACACCAATGGGCCACTGACTCTTCATCCCCTATCACTAGCTAAACATTTCCTGCCAGACAAATCAACTATTGCAACCCACGATGACCCAACAATGCAATTGGTTGACTTGTGGAACCGTCAACTTAGCGCATTATTTCAATAAACCAAATCAGAAACAATTTAAATTAGCACTATAATTTTATTCGCGTTAAAATGACAATGTATTTTATTCGCAACATACATTTTAATGTACATACATTTAAAACTAAGTTCCTGAACGCAATGCGCAATATTCTTTACAAGATTAAAGTTGACATTTTATGTTCCAAACGCTTTAACCCATTTTAACGATAACTACAAACAGTTTATTTGTGGAAATAAAAACAATGGTATGCCATGGATTATTTGTTTCCGTTCAAATAACACGGATGCGCTCCATTGTTATTTTCAGGATTATCATGATGACTGTTGTTTTATTTTTAAGTTACAAGTCGGGACGGTCAGCTCGCTCACCTGGTGGTAAGTGATACGCCTGACCATGACAGAAGCAGTGTTAAAGAAAATGTATAACGGTTAAGTAGTTGTCTTTATTATTCGTCAACACTGACCTGCGCCTGTCACCTGAGACGCTAGATGTTAGGTCTCTTATACCCGGTAATTTTACTAGCTACAGTGCACCCATCCCGAAACATAGAAGTGCAAAACACTCTATTTCACGTGACAATGTCTGGCACTGCGAATACTTTAAAAAAGAGTCAAGTATGACCGTGTTTTTTATATTTGTGGCCTTATCCTTATAAGGAGGAAGTGTAGTGTGTGACGCGCCTCTCGACACATAGATAGTTGTAAGTTATATATATTTTTTATATTTCTTTCTAAAAACGGGAGAGGCATGTCGCACACTACAGAAGACTCGATTCCAGTTTGGTACCAATGTATATGAAAATCTTGCATCGTCACAAACTTCTCACGGGCCTGGCGGTGGAGTTCGTTCGAAGAGTTTTCAAAATGATAACTCGTCAGCAAAAAATGTATAGAAAATCTGGCGCTATGAAGAAGAAATAGTTATAAGAAAAAGTTCAGATGATGTTTCCTCGATTCTAATAAAAAATGCGTTACACCAGAAAAAATGTGGGAACCTTATTTTTTACTTGACCCTCGTAAAATCTCAAACATTTCACACTTAGGTACATAACCAAACTGACCTAATTTGACTTATTATCTGATTAAACTTCAACTTCATGAATCCAACTAGCAAACTTGATTCTGTCCGGCTTCACTGCAACCTTGTTCAAGACATTTTAGAGGCTTCTGTGATATAAGTTACGAGAACATCAGCACTTTGTGTTATGTATGCTTTAGTATAAATGTTATTCGGTATAGATACGGAATTAAAACTTATTTTTTCATTATGAATCGCGAATCGTAGTGCCATGGTCTGGTGAATGAAATTACGAATTCATCGAATTATATAACAAAGATTCAATTTTAAATTAACATAGTTATAAAATAAATATAAATAAAAAAATGAGAATAATAACGACTTATACCACGTGGTGATAAGGATACCATAATCATTAGCAAATTAAATTATACATAAAAAAATTATAATTAGTAAGTACTTACATTGACTATTTATTTTTTGGTAGGAACTATGTTCCAAAGAAATGATACCATTCGTTACACCATCTGGTTTGATTGATATCGCTATGTTCAGATATTTTTATGCCAATAACGGCTTATCTTCAACTTCATACATCTTTGAAAACAATTGATATTTCGTTGTATACTACGGAAATTGAACACTAACACCAAATATTGAAAACTCTTTTTTGAACGGTTCATAATATAAAGAGTGCTCATGAATACTGAAAATGTACTGAAAACGCAGGCCGAAATTGTTACTTGTGCAATTATATTTTTCAAGTAATTAACGCCTTATTTAATACAACGCGGCACGTGCTCAGAGCGACGCTTTAGGGGTGCTTAGAGAATTGCGAAAGGAATTTTAAAAGGCTACAACGAGGATCGGATTGAAAAAAATAAGGTCAATTGCAATACGATAGCTTTCCTGGATAACAAAGGCTTTTTGGGACGGCGTTCCTTTGCACTTGAAACACGTAGTCTTTTACAGTTCTTTTACATTTTAATAAACGGTACACGAGTGTACTTGTTTCATTATACTCATTTTTATTTTACCACTGTTGGCATCATCATCATCATCACGTTATTTAACGTCCCCACCGAAGGGCAAGGGCCTACACGTAAAGGGTGTTTAGGCCTTAGTCGTCCACGCGGGCCCAGTGCGGATTGGCCGACTTCACAAACTTTGAATCTCTTCAGAGGCGTGCGCAGGTTTCCTCACGATGTTTTCCTTTACCGTAAGAGCGTCGCGTCGGCTAACGTACTTATAAATTTGAAAATTCTAAAACAAATTGGTACGTCGTTGGATTTGAAATTAATCTTAATGTTTTATACTAGAAATATGTAATCAAATTGTTCATTTACCTACAAAAATTAACTCCTGTTTCTTTTGCTTTTCATTTCTTTTAATACGCCATGTTATTTTTAGTTTTCCTTGGCTGTGTTGACTGATGTGAGCCAAATGTCTTATTTTACAAACAAAAACTGGCCGAATTTTGACACACTTTTGTTCTTAGCGAGACTCCGTCCATTAGTTCTTGAGAAGATTCGACCTGATGAGAAAGCAGCACTTCCAAAAACACAAAAGCAATAGAGAAGCAACAATTATGATTTGTTTTTTACATACCTGATCTTTTATAGACACTAAGTGACTTTTGCGGGAAAGGTAACCGCCGATTGCTCCATTTACAACATTAGTTATAAATCAACAACAAAGTATCTTAAACCTGAGTTATACAACTCTAATGCCTAATTAATCCCGTTAACAAACGTTTAATGAAGACCCGTACAACGACGAAATTTTTGTATCTGAATTACAAACAAGGGATCTGCAGCCAGATTTGTTTTAGCGTTGAATGGCAAGAATTTTCGTATTCAGTACAAATACGCTCGCGTATTACGGGAAGGTTATTTTTTGTTTGAATGTAAATGTAAAGGGTCTCCTGAAGGGTCGCGGACATCGGGCACAAAAGGGCCGCGCACTAAAAGGGTTTTTCAAATAGTTTTATATGGCTGGGGCCCTAACGCGTTTATAGGAATAAAACTACAAGCACACGTAACAAAACTTTATAGCGGGTCAAAATTAAAGTTTTGACAACTGAGAAAATTGCTTACAATATTATAAATAAATAAATAAATAAATAAATATCCACTGACATTCACACAGCGCCATCTAGCCCCAAGTTAAGCGTGAAGCCTGTATTATGGGTACTAAACAACGGATAAATATACTTAAATACATTTTTTTTTTCGTAAATACATACATATTACATAGAAAACACCCAGACCATTACAAACAGACATGTTCATGCACACAAATGTTTGCACTGCCCGGGGATCGAACCCGGAACCCTTGGTGTTGCAGCCGACTCTCAACCGCAACACCAAATGGGTCGTCATATTAAGTTACATTGTCTTGAAAGTATTCAAACTAACGGACCTTTGGAGCCGCTTTGGATTGCATTCTTACAATAATTGCAACGTATAGGGCACCTAGTCGCCTTGGACAACACGTAGGTCATCCTCATCTTTGTTCCAAGGTATCGTCTATCAAATTAGAAATATTAGGAATTTCTGTGTGGAAAAATAAGTATAGAAGAAGAAAGAATTCTTTCCTTCTTTCTTCTTTCTTACAGAATAAATAGTATAAATAAAAGACCATCTCTCGTCTCGGGTAACAGGGTGTCAGTGTTAACAGAAACTAATGAATACCTCTAGTTATTTCCTTCAACACCAAATCTATCACTTATATTATTATGCTTAAATAATATAATACAATTTAATGTTAAACGTTTACGGCACTTTGAAACTGTAGCCTTGGTTTAAAATACATAGCAAATGTTGCAATGCCCTGACAGGGTCATGTTGAGGAACCTGTACTAATATTATGAGACCATTGTTAACCAACATGCGGAATAAATGAATATGAATATCATGTGTGTGTTAAAGTAAAAGGCTTGCTAAAGACCTTTTCAGCAAGAGTGCCCATTAAACTATTTCAAAACTGCTTGGCTTAAACCAAGCAGTCATCGCAATTGAAATTTCATGAAAATGTAAAATGCATCAGAATGAGCTTTAAACTTACACTTTGGTACCAACCGCTGCTAATGCATATTTATGAGTCAGGAAAAATCCCGACACACAGTCATTAGTAAGGCATCACTTAGAAAGGTATAAGTTATGAAAACAAGCGTTTGTGTAAATAAAATAATTAAGCAATAGATACACCTTTTCACAGTAAGAGAACCTTTATCTTATTTAAATATTATATAATAACTGCTAAAGGATTTCAAATAGGACGAATTTCAGGTTACTTAGTTATGTCTAAGTCAGCTTTATCGAAAAAAAAAAGCGCGGTGAGTTACGGTACAAAGGTCTCAATATTGTGTTCGTGGAGAGGATCATTTATAATTAACTAAGATTTTCAAAAACAGGTCTTACTATGATGTTTCAACAGGTTTTATTATGATTAACTAAGATTTTTAAAATGATTGTTACAAACTTTTAGCTTTTATTAAGAGAGGCGAAAACACAAAGTATTGAGTAAATATTTTGGATCGCTTCATCTTGTTACTTACACCAAGACATAACTTAAGGCAAGCCCTTAATGGGCGCGTGCCACTGACGGCCAGGCCTCAACACTTCGCAGAAAGAATTGGATATTGTTCCGCCCTTTATTAATGTTTTTCACGTGGATACCCGGTTGGCTTTGCCTTTTACAATAATACGTCTAAACGTGTAATGCGTTTATTGGTTTAAGGATTGTAAGGTACTGAGCGTTATTAAAATATTCAGGTGAACAGAAGTGTTAACATTGAGGAAACTGATTAATGGATATCCTTGTTTTATTATTTACGCTTTTTTCGTAATTTTCATCTTTTTATAATCGGCATCGAGGCAAAATTCGAAATTTATCCTATCATCTTAATGAATGAAAGACCCATCGTACGCTTGGTCGAAACTTTTATCACGTTTCAAAACTGTGGAATTAGTTACCATCTGAAATATTCCTTGAGCGATAGGACCTGGCGAGCTTCAAGAAAAGAGCGTATTCCCACCTAACAGGCCGGCAACGCATTGTTTTGCCCGCTGGTATTGCAAGTGTACATGGGTGGCGGCGTCTTTTGTCATCAGGTGAGCCATCGGCGCCTTTAACCCCTATCCCAAAAAAAAACTCTTACCACAAGCGGCACAAGTGTGTAATCATCTACCCTCTGAGAAATTTCCTAACCAATATGACCTATCATCCTTTAAAATACGTATTCCCATTCCATACACCGCTTTTCTGTGCCCTCGGAGCTCGGCAAACCACTATCAGCAAAAATGGTGTAAATAAAATAGTTTTATAATTGTATAGCCTCATTGAAGTTTTAATTTCAAACAGCACATTCAATTAAACTTGAGAATAATTGAGATACTCTCAATAAGGAATGAAATTAATAAATGTTACCAAACCAAACCGCAAATCAGAGATTTATTTCAAAGCTTAGGTTCAAGGAATGGATTTTAAAAGTCAGTTGTCGCCCAACATCTATGGTAGTAAGCGCCAGTTTGGCAATCAGTAGCTTCTGAGTTCCCGTAAAACCTTACTATTAAAGTTGCAAAAACCTATATACATACCCAACGGCAACCCACGTATTAGTACTCTATACACGTCCTTAGGTACCCTTTGTAGCCCACTTTTATTGTTTTGTGACGAGATTCTTTACATGAGGATTCCCCGCGCGTCACCCTTGGAATGTTTAATGTTTGATGTCTCAAAATCTTTGTATACAAAGCTTTTCATATGTTTTCAGTACAAAGGAAGGAAACAGTGTCACTGCAAGTTATTTTTCTTGAGATGCATTCATAGTTTGGTCTCATTAAATGCTTGTGTGACGACCCGTTTGGTGTAATGGTTGAGACGTCGACTTCTACACCAACGGTTCGGGTTCATTCCTCAGGAAGTATCCTTTGTTAAGTACCGATATTACGGGCTAATGCATAGTTTGTGACTAGATGGCGCTGTAGTTAATGTCAGTGGACATATTTATTATTTTTCAGTAACCCATCGAACAACCGACCTTTGGGATAGTTGCTTAACGTGCAGGATCATCAACCAGATAGTGAAGTCGATGAGCTATGCCTTAAGTGTGTAGATTCACTAGGTCCATTTTAAAACTAAGCGTATTCGAGGGCCTCCATTCGTTTACATCACGACACCATTACCACACTTTATAATCCAACTGTATTGGTATTCCGGTACAACTTGAATGTTAATGGTTTAAATGGTATTGTATAATAGAATGAAGTGTCTCATTGTGTTACCTATTAAAATCTACCGTACAACAGAACGAATGACTGCAAAATTTTAGTACTGAGACAAATTACGATCCTATTTGCGTATTTTAAAATTAACGGAATTGAGGCACCTTCTCGTACCGTAGTAGACCATTATTACTCGTAGGTAATAATGGTCTTCAAGGCAAGAACAAAATAGCAAATTTAAGAACAAAATAGCCAACACCCCCTCTGACGTATGTAATTTGTTTTCGAGCTTTTTTGAATCTTCATTTGAAAACTCATCAGTGCCCGATGATTTTGATTATAATCATGTAGAAATTAATGAATATAATGTAGTAAATATTAATAATATATATATCTGAATCGGATGTTTTAAAACAATTAATGGCGCCTTGATATAACTAAGGGACCGGCACAGACAATATACCTGCTATTTTATTAAGAGAACTGCCGAAAATATTTGCTTTAGACCACTTCACTACATGTTATAACAGATTTCTGGAGATAGGAAAATTTCCCGATATATGGAAATCTGCTAGATAGTACCGGTGTACAAAAATGGCTCTAAGCAAGAAGTTGACAATTATAGACCAATATCTGTTCTTCCAATAATGTCTAAAATATTGAGATACTTGTACGTAATATTAATATCCAATTCTGCACAATAATATACTACCGCAACAGCATGGCTTTGTACAAAGCGATCGACTGTCACTAATTTACTGACTTACACTTCGCGACTGTTTGACGCAATTGATGATAATAAACAAACTGATTGTGTATACACTGATTTCAGAAAGGCGTTCGATCGCGTTGATCATAAAATACTTCTGGAGAAAATTGCATATAATGGTATTAGAGGTAATTTGTGGCGATGGTTCAAGTCCTACATCAGTAATCGTACTCAAAAGGTAGTTATTAGGGGTTTCGAATCTGAGTCGGTTAAAGTACTTCAGGTTTCCCAAGGTTCATCCCGGCCCGCTCCTATTTATATTATTATCAATGACATCGACAAATGTTTCCGCTTCTGTAATTATTCTCTGTATGCTGATGACTTAAAAATATATAAAACCATAACTGATTACTCTGATCATATAAAGTTCCAAGAGGACCTTGATAGATTTGCAAACTACTGCTTTACAAATAAACTAGATCTCAGTATTAATAAATCAAGCTTATTGTTTTTACAAAGAAAAAGTTAATCAGCAATTTCTCGTACAATTTAGGTAATATAATTTTGGAAAAAGTGGAACGCATTAGAGATTTAGGAGTGCTGCTAGATTCTAAATTACATCTGGATACTCATATAGACGGTATTATAGCAAAGGCATTTCAAATGTTTGGTTTTGTAGTTCGTGCTAGTGCAATTTTAAGTCCCCCACTTTGTTATACTTATATAAATCTCTAATTAGAAGTCAGCTCGAATACTGTTCCAGTCTGGAACCCAATTTATAATAAATACATTGATGCCATTGAAACAGTACAAAAGAAATTTTTGCGTTTTGTAAATTATAGGTGTTATCGTGGTTACTTGAAATATGATAAACTTTTGCAAAATAAAATGTTAAAACTTGTAAATAGACGAGTAATGTTGGATATAGTTGTTTTAATAATGTTTGTAATAGTAAGTATGATTGTATTGAGCTTACTAATAGATTGAGATTCTCGGTTCCAACTAGATCCTCTGTCCGTTCCTGCAGGCAGTCTGTAACCCTTGTACCCGCTAAATGCCGCACGAATGCAGGCAAGCGGTCACCTTTCAATAGGCTTTTTAAATTATTCAATGATTTAATCACATAGATATATTAACACAAAATTAAGCACGTTTAAAAATGAAATTAGCTCTTATTTCATTCTCTATTATAAGGCCGTTTTTTGTAAGTTTTTGTTTTCTGTTTCTGGGTTTGCCATCCCCATTAACCGTAAATACACTTATACTTTTTATATGAACTTTAACGTTTGCTTTGAATCATATTATAATTATATAATTATGTGGACAATGATGTGGGTCTCACAATGAATATGTTTTAGTAATAATTTAGATTTTAAGCTATTGTGTTACTGTTTTTTGTCCCAAATAAATAGAAAAAAAAAAAAAGAGTGAATAGGCTGTTGCTAGGCAGGGATCATCCCGGCCGCATCATCACTACCACGTGTGTGGCGGTCAAATGTCTGTCTGATAGATGAAAAAGGTTAATATAGAAGTATTTATGATTGCTTAACACTCATCTTGCATTCGCATACACATAATTGTTGAGTCAAAGCGGCGCAACAACCGGACCCGGAAAAGTTTTGGGAAATCGCGCTCCCAGGGATGTGTTTCCACTCATTAGGGAGTTGCGTCTAGTTTATTTCGCGAGTCGCCGTGATGGACGAGCGGCTCGTTTGGTGGACTAATGAAGCAGTCGTAGCCTTTGGTGCCGATTCATTGTAGATATTACTTAGACTTCCAAGAACATAGTGTGCTGCGAATTGACTTTACGTTTAAGTGTTGGTGCCCGTCAGCGTGTGTTTAGCCTATTGAACGTCTAGATCCAATGTATTACAATGTCTCTATAGTTATTAATATTAAAAAAAAATACTGCATAATATTTTTTTATAGATACATTGTGCTCGATTCGCACTTATTAAAAATTGGCCAAGCGCGAGTCGGACTCGACGGTGAAGGGTTTCGCAGCAGCAAGTAACATAAAGTAAAATTGTTTTTGTTTACTTAGGCATCTACTACAGCTTTAATATGACAAAATAGTGATTCAGCGTTTATGACGTATAAAAAAACTACACACAAGAAATGGTTAAACTAAATTTCGTTGTTAGATTTTATAGGCATGTACATCATATATTTTTTTCGATTTTTTGAACCCCATAATAACCCCAAATTTTTTTTTCAAGATTATTATTAAAACCTAATAGCGGTTCGCAGAATACATATACTTACCAAGTTTGAATAGTGTAGTGCTTATAGTTCGGAAAAAAAAGGGTGTGACATACGGACAGACTTGACGAATCTATAAGGGTTAAGTTTTTTGTCATTTGGCTATGGAACCCTAAACATTTACAATTGAGTCGCATATTTACAAACTTAACTTAAAGACCACGGTAACTACAAAGCTTCAAATATATTGTGTCTTGTTTTCTGTAATTTGCTGTCTTTGTAAGCAAATAAACGGCTTCTCTTTCTCTTAAAGTCGCCACGACGCCCCCAAAAATGTTTCATAAATTATTATTTTTGTGAAAACGCAGTAAAATTCCTTTGATTTTGTAGTAAAAAACTGTACCTATACAATTTATATGATAGTCGCCTCAATATTTGTACTGGGTGACAGTAAAGCTTGTAGTCACGTTCACTCTAAAGCACAACAATCAAGTTGTAAACCTCACGCGTATAACCCACTAAACGTCGAATATCCGTATATGGCGCATAAACAAAATATTATTTTTCCAGGTGACTTTGTACCAAGTCTAGGATCTTGCCGACTTAAGGAAGATGCATCACGGGTACGTAATACGGCAAACCTCCTGGGAGCAGGCACTCGCTATATTGCAGGATATTTTCTGAACATGTCAAATATTCGGAATTGATTTTACGCTTTTCCAGTTACTGTTTTATTGTGTCACCAATAATAGAATAGTGATGTACTTTTTCATCTGTTTCCTTTTTTGTAATACCATGTCCACAGATTTCCCAATACAGGAGATGGGGCAAGCCGCGTTTTTAAGTGCGACAAATGTAAGCTCAACGAGCATACACTGGCTGCCAGTTTACGCTCTGTGAGACGAGTCAAGACGCACGAATATTAGAAGAAATTACCGTTTTTTCCCAAAATGCCATCCTGTGCAATTGTAACATGCCATCATCGCAATGAATCAGTTAATTTACCAAGAAATATAATAACTTTTCACAGGTAAGAACCGAAAAGAAATTGCGACACTGGGACTGCCTATAAACTTGGCGGCTTGTCCAGTCTAATTGTATATTCGGATGTCTGTGACCATGTGACTCGCCAGAGTCCGACGAACAAAAGATGTTTTATTGTTTGGTTTCATGGTAGTCATGGAGTTGGATTAGGCTGTAACACACCATGTAACCACAATATAGGTCTGAATAACAATTAGGTGAGTGTTAATGACTACTTTAATAAGACATAACCAAGTCCGGTGAACTCGAGATCCTCTAGTTCTTTATAAAACAAGTTAACATCAAAACAGACAGCCGATCAGGTGGAAAGCAACTTACTGTCACCTCAAGTAGGTAGTTAATCCAGTGAACCCATAGCATGGAAGGCAGGCTGGGCCAGTGTAATATCAAGGTCTCCCAAAATACTGGCAAGAAATAACGCGCGCGATGGTTCCTCAAGCGAAGTTACCGAGAGCCTAAAATCTTTCCTTATTTCCTCTCCTATTTTAAGGAAGGCAACGAACTGGTAGCTCTTTCGGAGAAAGGAGTGTGCATGGTTTGCCCTCCAAGTGATATGCACTTACCATCCGGTGAATAAATCTTCTACTCGTTTGCCTACCCTTAAATAAAGTGAGTCCGCGTACCGTTGTACCGCGTACAGGCATGCTGAAATTCGGAACACGATCAAGTCTTCTTACACTCCAAATATTTATTCCTTTCTAAGCTACATTTTTAGTAGCACTTAAATATTTTGTTTTCTGACTATAGTACTGCAAAATAAATTTTTAACAAGCGATCCAGCCCAATTCGTTAATTCGTGGTGATATGAAAACCGCATATTTAAGAGGAGATTTTTTTATTGAATAAAGGCCATTCCGGGGAGAGAGGGCAATGTTATTAACGGACTGCTACCGACTTAACTCCCCTGGACTACCTGCCATCAAATCACATGTCAACTGTCAATTCTACAATTTGCGCCAATTTTGAAATGTCGCCCGATGACGAAAATCGAATAAAATAGTAAATATAGAATTTGGTATGAATAGGAGTATTTTCTTTGTTGGAATAATGACAACCTTATCAATAAATACAATTCTTTAAGTCCTATTAATTAAAAATATATATGAACACACACAAATCAAATTTAGTAATAAATAGAAACGATCCACGTAGACGTTAAAGGCTTGTTAACAACACGATCTTTAAATAAATGTATAATATCCAAATTATTAAGCGTAAAACTTGTATGATGGGTACAAAACAACAGATAAACATACTTATATAAATTTTAAATAATATATACATACATATTATGCATAGAAACACTCAGACCAATACAAACAGACATGTTCATGCACACAAATGTTTGTAATGCCTGGGAATCATTCCTGTAACCCTTGGTATAGTAGCCGGCGTCTCATCCATTACACCAAATGGGTCAACTTTCATGCTGCAATTGAAGGTATATCCACCATTATGTGCTATTAATAAAATATGTAATTTACATATAATTATAAGAAAGTATGACTGTGTTTCGACTTTATCTAAATATTATTTTATACAATACGGACTTACAGTTTCTATCTGTATATTAGTCTGCATACAGTATACACAATACCAGTCCTTCATTAAGTAGTGTTTTTTCATCAAAATTATATTTTATATGTGGCATTCATAACGATAAGTTAATTTATACTGATAGCTTTAAAGTTTAAAAATAAGTTACACTGAGTTATGACGTCAATGTAGAGTCTATGTTTTGCTATTGTAAATATATTTTTAACAGTTTTATTCACCCACAGATTGCATGAGCTCAGCAATTTACGTTTATCATTCTGGTTTTTCCGTCTAGTATTATTATCGTCCAAATTAACATCATAAAAAAGAACTTATCTTACTTTTTATGATGTTAATTTTCCCTCTAAACTGTTTACTTTTTATTTAGTTCAAACCAAGTTAGAACAGCCAAGTTTGTTGCTTAAAAGTTTTAATGGAGATACTTGCAGGTTTCTTCTGACCATAACTTTTAAGCACAAACTCAAACATACTCTGTTTAAATTAGCAAATGACTTTTCGGTAAGCTAGGTTAAGGCAGATAGATATATTCTTGTATTAATTTGATTTGACTGTAGCATCGGTGGCTCATTGGTGCGGACTGATGCCTTCCGATATGGAGGGTGCAGGTTTAAAATCCTGCCACGTACCAATGTATTTCCAAATTTCAGAAATTATATAAACGTTAACCGACGCTCTTACGGTGAAGGAAAGCAGCGTGAGGAAACCTGCACACGCCTGCGAAGAGATTCAAAGGTTGTGCGTGAAGTCGGCTAATCCGATAATTTTCTTAGGTTTGGTATTTACTTGCATAAGTTTAATTTGTATAGATAACACACAACACAGTATGCTCACGGAATATTTAAAATTACAAAAATTAATGTTATTTTCTATTGTGATGCTATTTGCTTAATATATTTGATTTTTATGATTCTTGGCTGTTTAGTACCGTGATATGATAATCCATAAATTTAAATACAGCATTACGCTGTACAAATTTTTATGAATAGTAAACTCAACACTAAAATACAAATGCATTAACTACATACTCCTTCAACAAAGCGCGCCGTTTTGCATATAGCATAAAGGAGAAAGCTTGCTGATTTTCTGTTTTACGTACCCACATTATTCATAAACATCCGATCGTCCGCAGCATCTGTTGTGTTGTATACGCCGAGTTTATGACTTCGCCGATATCTCGCTCGTAATACCGGAGGCGGAGTGGAGGGGATGAGGCTACCTCGTCGGTGCCGCATCCGATATCGCTCAAAAGGTCGTCAGCTGTCACGAGTGCCGGTTCACCGGTGATTGATATGCGGACCGGATAATTCATTGCCGTGCCGGTCATCTATTAGAATTTATTTGTTTATGGATTCTCGATAGTTTGGGAAAGGCTTATTTAGTCAGTTACGTGGATAGATGTGTTTTCTATAGTATTCCAATTATAGTGATTGAATTACAGAACATTTTCTAAAAATGATGTATTAAATTGATTTGACCTTTTTTGCTTTTTTGGTTTTGCTTACCCTTTTACGCTTTCCATGAATGATGAATTGATGATATACTAACAACTGAATATGAAGTAAGAGAAAAGAGGTTTCTGCTATTAAATTATATGTAGAACCTTTATTTTAGGGCAACTGGTTTTAATATTTTAAAAATATTTTCTGCATATTTGTAAAACATAGGTATTGTAAGACAAATATTTTTACAGATAGTATCACACTTTGTTTAACTATTGGCCACGTTATTGAAAATTCAAAGCAATATTTGGCATGTATCTCATACGGCATCTAAGAACAATCCAAGTTTCCAATGTACATTTACAAAGTTTGGCTCACAACGGCGACTGAGTCTTGAATTTTCAATATCAGCCACCGCAAATATTGGCGATGGATATTTGTATTGTTCTCGATCCGCTATGAAAGTGTGGACACCACAAATACAAAGACTTGAGTACTTGTGAATGCACAAGATTGTGAAGGGAGACAGTTATTTGGGACTGTTTCATTATATTGGAGATTCTCCCAGAACATACTGCCCCTCACTCTGAGAGGATTTTCTAGCTATAATAATTTTCTTTAAGAATTTAAACTTAAGACACTAGGTTTAAGTACTGATATCGTGTAGTATTTTTAAGTAGTCACTATTCTCTCTTTAACCTATCGCAGTTCACTGTTGGACATGTCTCCCCCAATTTGTGCCAGATAACCCGGTCCCTCGCTTTTCGACTAAACAAAAATATTTGAGCGGCTAGGCTAAGCGTTTGCAAGATGAACACATAGAGAAAAAACAGGTCCCAGAATGCTACTTCATGTTTTACTAAAATATTTCGTACGTTGCTTGCGCTGCAGGTATTCCTTAGAGCGGTCGTATGTATGAGAATATAATTTAATGTATACATAGGAGAACGTAGACAGTTTTAATATATCTTGATGAATTTCTTATAATACAATAACATGTAATACGAGTATATAGCAGTATAGCTCTCGGTTCGTATATTGAAACAGATTTAAATTATTTTAATGGCAATAAGGATAATTACATGTGGTCAATATGCTATTTTATTTAAAATTAATTTATAAAAGAAAGCGTAAATGCAAAATGCGTATTGCATTTTGTGAAAACGAGACACTGTTCTGAAATTGTTGCGCACCTTTTACAGTAAGTTAAAAATTTCCAAGCTAAAAGTTGCCCTCACTACGCATTTTTACTTGCTGCAAGCGCTCCTTATCTCAATTGTTTGTCTCTTTTATATATAAACAATCAACGAACTAGATGTACACTCAAAAAGTATCCGCGGCAAAAGTCTGCCTTCGCGTCAATTGGGTAGAATTTTCTTACATAATCACGTCGCTCGCTACATGTCATAATGACATAGTAGTGTGCTCGTACTTTTGATTTTGTACTCTTTCTATGACGCGTTAAAGTCAAAATTTTAAAGAATAGTTTTACGTTTCAAATATAACAATAAATATACGTATGTGTCATAGGGCTTGCATTTTTTGGTAAACGATTCTTCATGATAGTGCATACATTAATGTTGATTTAAGGTCTTCTCAGATAACGTAATATTTGTTAGTTACATAATATGTAATAATCCCGGTCGACCGTCAAAAGCAAAGTGCATGTACAACTCAGCACTTGCGCTTCAATAAACCCAGTCTCACAGGAGCGATCCCGAATGAATCTCTCACTTCACACTTGCGCTTGCAATGAAAATGCTAGCTGTGATGAAACGAATAAAATGTTGGAAGAGTAAAAAGTGTGTGTTTTATAGAGCACTGCTTATAGAGCTCTCTCAAACCATAAACTGGTACTAACATAAGATCGTATATGTTATCCTTTTACCTATAGCTTTGGTCAATTTTCTATTTTATTCCCACCTTTAGCTCAACATCGCGCATATAGATGGAGGCTTTTAAATTTATTTTACACAGCTCATGCTATTCCACTAGATCTCCTCATCGATAGTGAGGTGTATGTCATGATTTCCACGCTTGACATGCGGTTTGGAGATAGCAGCATCTATAAAAGTTAAGCTTGAATTAGAGAGCTAGAAGACTTCTTCTGCTAAATGTTTTGTCTCTAAGCAACCTTTTACGACACTCTTGGAAGAGGTGGTGATTATTCAAATCTACCATCACAACACAAGCGACTTAGGTATTGAGCATCATTATCGGCCTTTAACGGCCCACTGCAGAGCACAGGCCTTCCCGCACTACGTAGATATGGGAAATTGGGCCGACACACGACCCAGACCACGCATCGATCTTAGCCGAACGCTGTGCCCATGAGACCACGAAGGGTTGATTATTGAGCCTACAAATATAGAAAAAAAATTTGTATTCTGTCTTTCAACCAAAGAAAAGATCCTAACTCAGCATAGTACACAACAGACGTTTGTACTTTGTAATAAAAATGTTTGAAGAGTGTATTACTCGTAAACGTTACGTGTACATAATATTACTCTGTTATGGACTAAAGTTAATTCTACTTACTATAAAATAAATAAATATCCACTGACATTCACTCAGCGCCATCTAGCCCCAAATTAAGCATGAAGCCTGTATTATGCGTACTAAACAACAGATAAACATACTTATATATTTTTTTTTGTAAATACAAACATATTATACATAGAAACCACTCAGACCATTACAAACAAACATGTTTATGCACACAAATATTTGTACTGCACGGGGATCGAACCCGGAACCCTTGGTGTTGCAGTCGACGTCTCAACCGCAACACTGAATCGGTCGTCGAAAATACCTGTATATTGTCCAATTTCCAACAATAAGCTCAAATGGAATAAATTATAAGTTTCTTCAGGTGCTTCATCCTACAAGTTGAATAATAACTTCTACCGCCTGTACTTGATATTTCGCTACATTGTTGATGTGACCCAGAAAGCAAATCGTAAAAAGGCAATTCCCTATACGTCAACAGATTGATATACTACGCCGTCCCGTCAAGCGCCTTGGAAAGTTTAACAGAAGCCGAGCCTCTGTTGTCCTGGTAGTGGATGATTTCAGATGTAGATTATATATAAGAATGGCATTTTTTTAAATTACCTAGGAAATTTATAACTATTCGTAGGATGCTCGAAAATTAATCAATTTGAGGTTATTATTATGTTCCGGTGAGAAAAGTTTTAATAAATAAAGACTATCCTGGTGTAGGAGACGTGAACTATGATGGCGTGAGCTTACCAGAAATATCCTATTCACATTTGTCGGTGCGTTTGATTGAGGCTACGGGAGACTCCAGAGCTGGCAGCTTCTGGTCGAAGAATAAGCATTGCTCTTCTGCGAGGGAATGCTGCCAGTGTTTTGGGAACCCTGCCTCGTTCAGACGCACTTTTTGAAATATTTTACAGTATATTTTGTGTTTTAATTATAATTATTATATTTTGTACCTTTTTTTAAATTTAATATTGTTAATATTTTCAAAAATAAATTACATTATTATTAAAACTAGAAAAAAACGAACAAAGTGACTTGCGATATTGCCGTTACACCATGAGATTCAATCCTACGATCTCCGGATCACGCAGTGATCTATACGCAGAAGACCATGGAGGCAGTCATCACACATTTAATTATTTCAGGCGACGGTATATTTAACTCGAACCAAGGGTTTCGGGTTCGATTTCCGGGTAGTAAAAACATGTTCGTGCATGAGCATGTCTGTTTGTATTGGTCTGGATGTTTTATATGTATAATATGTTTGTATGAAAAGTATATATGTTTATCAGTTGTTTAGTACCCGTTATACAAGCTTCACGCTTAACTTGAGGCTAGATGGCGCTGTGTGACTGTCAATACATATTTATTTATTTCTCGGCAGCAGCTGCACGACCCGCACGATAGTAGATCATAAAAAGGCAATTCCCGCCGCGTCATTGGATTGATTTACAGCGGTATCCCGTCAAAGTTTATACGGGAAAGTTAAACTGTCCCGCGTTGAAAGGCGGCCTTTGTTTTAGGAGTGTACATAAAAGACTCGGCTAATGCTATTTCAAATTTTGAAGCAAACAAAACTAGTCGACTGGTAGTGATTTTAACTGCCTTTGAAAATGATTTTTTAGATATTCTCTAGATTTGTCATTTTGTTCCTATATACATAAACAAGAGTATATAAGTAGCACATGAGACTTTATAGGTGGAGCAATATGAAAGGGAAAGGTGAAGTGATTTTTATGAAAAAATGTTTATTATATTTCTGTAATTGGGACATTTTCATTGATCATTATTTTGTGTAGTAGTTTTTTTTTTTTTCAAATATCTGTCTCAGTTTTCGACCGGTATACAGCTATTTATATAGCATAACGTCGTTGTTGTACTATCGTATGCGCTAGTCTAGTGCGTATTGGCGGACTTTTGGATACAATGTTTTAATTTTACATTCAAACACAGCATATAATATCGATAGAATACAAGCTCTGTAAATAATATAGGGGTTTGGCGCATAGACCAAATTCAAAAGGGCTTTAATTTTCTTTTGCAATTAATTTAGATGCCGCCAGTTGTTATAAAATTTACACAGATATCAGAGTTTGAAAGGTCTTAATTTTTTTCCCGATATGAACCATATCAAGAAACATGTATTTCGAATAAAAGTACATCACAGAATATAAGGTCAAGTCATCTTTCGGTATTGCAACAACAAATAAAAAGTTAGGACGTTTTAGAGACATGGATTTAGGAATTTAAAGAAAAATAATAAAAAAGTCATATCTCAACTACCGTAAAACTTAAGACATTGCGTCTACCGGGGAAAAGTAGCGTAAACACCCTCAACCTCCCAAAAATCGTGTCCGACAACAAACACCCTCTATAATATCATAAACTTCATGTATCTTTCAGGGATTCCTAGAAGCCACACCTTTACAAACAAGGTTGTTAGTCAAATTTTAATCCACTTTCCCGTGGGTTCGAACTATGATAATCCAGCGGCAAAACTTTATCATGCAAACACTCAAAGATCAACGGAACAGGGTGTCTATTCCTGCATATATGGTAGGGATTTCAACAATATGGCTGATATCAATAAAAAATATGAAGCAAACACAGGCTTTATCCTACTTAACAAAATTAAAACAGAAAATAGGCAATTCCTTGTTTTGTTTATTATTATTTATCGAATTAAAGTATCATTGGCGTTTAAAGAGTTAAGTCGTCCGAATGGAGATAAATCTGGGGGCACGGCAGTGCCCCGCCAAGTCGAGCGCGAAGCAAACACTGCCGTACCATCCTTTACATGATCCATTTCGCCGCATTTTCAGACCCCAATTTGAGAACCTTTGGATAATACCAGAACGCTGAAATTTTTGTCACCTAGTAAGATATAATAACCTATTTTAAATCCAAAATTTCAAGTTGTAGGTCATTTATTATCGACGTTAAGCAAAGTTTCGCACTTTCGACAGATAGACACTTACTCACTCACTCACTCACGCACTCATTCACTCACTCATGATCATCAAAATAGAATTAGTACTTCCCATTAACTCAGACAGCTGAAATTTAGGACAGAGTTAGGGTTTAATGGCTACATATAGGGAAAACTATAAAAACTTGGATAATCGAAGATCTGGAGTATCTGGTGACCCTGCTTAGATATCAAAATCATCAAAATAGTACTAGTACTTCCCATTAACTCAGAGAGCTGAAATTCGGTACAGGGTTAGGGTTTAATGGCTACATAAAGGGTAAACTATAAAAACTTGAATAAGCGAAGATCTGGTATTTATGGCAGCCACTGCCCACTTTCAGAATTTATGTGCTGAATATCGTCTATTACATATACTATGCGCTTATATGTTTCGGGAAAAGTATACTTTAAAGTATTAGGTGTATGAAACTAAACATGCGTTAGAATTGTTGATTCCCTTTAAAACTGCATCTGTGATGGTCACTTACCAGGTAAGCAAAGTGGTCGCTTCATTCACTCTGATATTAAATAAAACAATTTTCATTATGCGTAAACCACTTTCATCAGTATATTTCGTAGGAGGTGAACCAGTATTGCCTCATATCAATCAATATATATAACTATGTGGAACTTAATTTTCAAGCTTTTTTTTACACATATCTACCTGAATTGGTAAAGCGTGGATACCCTAATCAGAAGTCGGATTGGGATCCGAGCGGTCGACTTCCAAACTATTGCGTTGGGACACACATAATGGAGTTTTGCAAAACAATTCCCTGGAGTTTCAAAGATATCAGCCACCAAACGGGACCGCAAACTATAACTGCTTATTATAACGGCAATATCAAAGGCCTAAAGGAAAAACAGATCCTGTACCGTGCAACAACATTATATTTATTTTTATTTTATAAATAAATATCAAGCGAAATGTACAAGGCGCAATCTAGACCCAAACTAAGTATGAGCCTGTAATAGGAATACTAAAAAATGCATAAACATAATTATATATACTATTCTTTGTAAATTTAAATATATATTACAAGTTTTAAAAGTTTTTTTTATTTACTTACTTGACGCCAAAGATGGGGTACGCTACCTTAACACTTAGCCAGATATCGTAAGGTTCGTATATTTATTTGATGTGCTAGTGGCCTTAATTACCTGAAACAGAAATATGTTTTATTTATTTAAAATAAATATATCACAGATACGGAAAAAAACAATCCAAGATCAAATATAGCCTTCCTATTAAAAACAAATAATTTAAGGAAATTTACCCCATTGGTCAAATCTTTTAAATACAAATACTAGTAGATTCATAATTTATTAAAGCAAGGGGCTACTGCAAGTTAAAGCATTCATGAAGATCCTATATCACACATCAATGTAAAGCGTATCATGTATTTTGCTGATACTAGTAACAATTAAATGCATCAGCAATTCTAGTCATAATAACCATGCCAGCGACAAACTTTATTTAAGTTACGTAAACTGTATTTGTGATACGTCTGAACAATGAAACACAATAATGGTATTGTAATATAATATAATCTATAGATACACATAAATAAAATTTGAGTAGTCTGATGGTAATATACATATAACAATTTTTAAATTTAATGTCTGTCTGTTTCTCGGGTAAATCAGCTGAAACGGCTGTATAAATTTGGACGGGACTTTTTTTTTTGGCAAGTAGCTGATGTAATAAGGAAACACTAAGGCTACTTTTATTTTCGAAAAAACCTTTTTTATTTACGGCCGTGTTTTTTTTAACGTGTCTTAGCGAAGCGATTTTAGGTTATGTTTTACTGCGGGCAATACCGCGGGACACAATTAGTTCAAAATACAAATAAGTATTGTGAATATATGGAAACGGAATTTTGAATTTAAATTTGGAACGTAAATAACCGCTTGTTCGCCCCAGTTCTGTAATAACGTGCCGTACAATACATTCCTCATTTCTCAGTAATTTCCTACCCCGGATAGTTCGGATGCTCTCGCGTCAGAGCGAGCGTTTTACGAGCGGGATTTATGCGCAAGTCACACACAAGTGACGTTTACGCGACGGCGAAAATCCGCGAGATGTATACCGTGACTAGGACAAGACATGATTCGCCTCATTATGCAGACTGATGACGAGTTTTGTTTTTCTTCTAACATTGAATATGATGAAAACCTACGAAAAATCTAAGTCTAAAAATATGTCTAACTCTTCAATCGTAATGCACTGTTTGACATAGGTCTCACCCATTCTGCGTCAGATATCTCGGGCCTCCGCCTTCATCGCCCAATCTCCATGAATGAACTTTCGCACTCTATAGAAATTATCAATATCTGAATTATTTCTTTGTAGTTTTTCAAACAATAAAACAAGACTAATTTGGATCTATTTATGACACTGAGTTTTATTTAAACATTCAACATAACGACCGTAACTTTTATTAGGGAAATCTTAGCCCTTAGAAGTTTATAATTTACTTAACGCTTGTGCAAGTATTTCTATGGAGCAATGTCATTATTAATGTTGCCCCTAGGTATACGGCGGATCCTGAATTTTTAACAACCTACTCGAGTAACATATGTTAATTTTCTCTCGGGCTCTTTCCTTTTCTTTGCTCAGATGGATTGGCATTAAAATTTTATTTTTGTACAGGTCAAATAGTCTAAAACAAATATCCACTGCAGTGTAAGATTTCGTTAAATTAAAAAAGAGTATTCTGTTGTCACTTTGGGAACAGACTACTGTAACTAATTGAAAGTACGTTTATAAGAGATCTAACCGGTAAGCCGATACTTACATCAATAGAATGTGACAGAAATAACTTGACAAAAAGGTTCCATATAAAGTTTACAAATAAAAAAATACCAAGCAAGCAAAATGATTTTAAAATTCGATATCTTCTTGAAGATTCCCATTCTCATCATTACAATAGTTCGCATTATCCCCGACATTCGTCCACGTCGGCCATTACGAGAACAAGTACACTTTATACCTTAACATATGTATACCGTGGATTACATCGATCTGCGAATACGTCACTTTACGACTGACCAACGCCTTTGAAAAGGGCCTGAACTATATAGGCAATGTAATAATACAAATGCGTTGTCCCTTCTCCTTTTATGTTTCTGCTTCGTATGCTTAATACCGTCTGAAACTATGACACGAGTAAATATTCCAAGAAAGAGCAAATGGAAAGATATTCAATTGGAGTACTCGGTACAAGTTTACCTAACATACGAAATAGAAATATAATTGTTTAATGCTACCAAAACGGTTACCTTTTTCTTCATAGCCAATTCTTAGACAAGTGATTCAAAAGCGAAAGAATAAATTTATAAACTGGATTTCTTTTTTCGTTATTTACTTAAAAAATAAGTGGTAGACTCGGTACTGAGTCGTCTATGTATGTACCACCGCAGTGTCAGATATCATCATGTGAAGTAGTAGTGCTTTGCACTTTTGTGTTTCGGGATGGGGGCACTGTAGCTTCTAAAATTACCGGGTATAAGAGACCTAATCTAACATCTGTCGTCTCGGGTAACGGGCGCAGAGTGTTGACGGAGATAATGACTACCTATTTATATTAATTTCCTTCAAAACTGAATCTGTCATGGTCAGGCGTATCATTTACCAACAGGTGAGCGAACTGACCGTGCAGTTTACTAATGACATTAAAACAATTACAAATGTATTTGACAGCCAGGACTTTAATAGCGTCCCACTGCAGGGCACAGGCCTTCCCCGTATAGCATAGATATGGGGCACCACGTGGACCAAAAGCGGATAAGTGGGCGTATATGCGTCTAAAAAACCTAAGTCAACAAACTCTCCTTTCCGCCAATATTTGTTTTGTTGTTTTTGCTATAGATCATATTTCGCTAATCTATATCGAAGGTAACTTAAGTAACAAACAAGTATTCAAACTCCAGAAACGTGTCGCTAAAAGTAATCAAGCAACAACTTCAAAATATAGCGCGACCTAAAAAGCGAACGCAGAAAAAGCATTAAGTTCCCGTACATGCTCTATTTAGAAACTCGACTACTTCAGGCTTGAAATTAAAAAATTCAACCTCTCCTTAATTACCACTCATACATTTCCTACCTAAAATAAACAAAGGTTTAAAAAAACATAACCCTCGCGTAACGGCTTCAGCCGAAAACCCGTACGAGTATTTGCTTGCATTATAATTTTAATTTGTTTTCGAGCCCCTAATTATCCACGTCATATACTGTTAAGCTCACCTTTCCCGGCGGGCTCGGGGCTTTGCGAGTGTTAACTTGATATCAGGAATCGGGCTATGAAATGCCTTATTTATGGTTCAAACGGGTTTTATTCACGTAAAAAGGAAAGCCTTGCCAATTCTGTAGTAAGCCTCGTATTATGCCGTGGAATTATGGTGTTCTTATTTCAAAATTCATTGTGAACACTTCTTAAGTATTTTAAGTATGAACAGTAGAGCTAAACCGCAAACCAAATTAGATGAGATATTATTTTGTTCATAACATAAATAACGGTAGCATTTCATCATAAAGTACATAATCACTTTATGGTGTCACTGCAAGTGCATTATTGAGCTAGTAATCGAGCAATGGTACCAAAACCGTACTATAAAAGTACAGTTGCAGATACTAATAACCTTTACTGTCGTAACAATGCTATGACGTTATCAAATCTCAGTATTTTTCGAAACCTACATAACGTGACTATTAAGGTAGACAGAAAGAAGCAATGGAGTACAGCCTAGCTTACCTATAAAAGAGATTTAACCA
Organism: Leucinodes orbonalis; assembly: GCA_019425675.1. Taxonomy (NCBI): domain Eukaryota; kingdom Metazoa; phylum Arthropoda; class Insecta; order Lepidoptera; family Crambidae; genus Leucinodes; species Leucinodes orbonalis. Next base: position 84,857 of record PQWD01006258.1, read on the forward strand.
GCAGGTCATAGCGAACAGGAAAAACAAAAGATATGAGAGCGATAGACGAAAACAACCATGCACTTAATATATAAAAAAACGCTAATTAAATACATTAATATAAATACTGATATTTTGAATACAAAGACCAAGATTCCTCTTCCAACCTCAACTTCGGAAGTTCTATTGAGTCTAAAGCCAAAATCGCTGCCAAAAACTTGGCATTCCTCTCTAAGGTTCGGCGATACTTCACACCGGAACAGTTGCTCCACTTGTATCAAGCACAAGTTCGGTCGTGTATGGAGTATTGCTGCCACCTTTGGGATGGCTCTGCCAAATATCAGCTAAACGCTTTGACTCGGTGGACGAAGAGCCAGAAACTCATAGGCGACAATACACTCGTTGGAACCAAACTCCAGAGTTTGGACATCGGCGTAAAGTCGCCTGTCTGTCGGTTTTTTAAAGGTGTATTTTGAGAGAGGCGCGCAGCACTTCACAGCTGATACCCCCTCCACATTTTACCACAGGACCACAAGACGCCGGGAGTGTTTCATCCCATGTGGTTGACTTCCGGCAATTCGCACAAAGCGGTTCTCTGCGTCTTTTTTGGTTCGCACAGTTCGGGGTGGAACGATCTTCCTGCTTCTGTGTTTCCAGACTTTATAACCTCGGTGTATTCAAGGCCAGAGTGAATAGGCATTTTCTGGGTAAACGTGTACCATCATAGGCCTCGTCATCGCTTACCATCAGGCGAGACTGAGTCAAACGTTAAACCATGTATAAAAAAAAATAAAAAAATACCCAAACATAGCTACACACAGTTTATTGGGTAAAAAATGACATTATTATAGCCATGCAGATGACCTTAATAATAGCATCCCACAGTCACAAATGATCCGCAATTTCGTTTCCTTAGCGTTAACTTTAACTTTGTAACGGTTGTTTAAGCACGTTTTAACCTTATAATTTATATTCTGTCTAAGCTACGCTATAAACAATGTTGCATTTGTGCAAAACAAAGAAAACAGGAAAAGTTATTCCGCGGCGCGTCTTCGTGTAAACACAAAATGGTTTGCATACGGAGCGTTGTGGTGACCAGGCGTTACGAGGTTTATGGACAATCTTTGAATAAATAAAAAGTAACAGAAAATCATACAAGGTTATTTTTTATTGAACAGGAGGCAAACAAGCATACGGTACACCTGATATTACATGATCTGTGAGACCAGAAATAGCTACGTATTCTGGCCGCAGGTTACTCAAGGTGCTTGTGCTATGAGATATTAACAACGGATAAATAAAGATACATATTATCTAAATATATAGTATTATATGCATAAAATGCAAAGATATGTTTACTGTATAAATATCGAACCCTGTACTACACGAAATGCGTGTAGTACAAGACAAAGGTTACTTTGGATAGACGAACGCCTGAAGTATCTTTATGAGCAACATATGTTTGCTGTATTATATATATATTCAGATGTTTGTACAAGTAATATATAACAATTCTGTAATGAACGTGTATACATAAGGACCTATTAGGTCAATATGTAATGTCAAAATATGTTCTTGTTGTATTTTATTTGTATCTAAGAATAGAGCGTCGTTGATTCATTGGTGTGAACTATTGCCTTTCAATCTGGAGGGTGCAGAATCAAATCCCGACACGTAATGTATTTTATATTTTATTATGTATTTTTTTATATTATATGTACGTTTATCCGACGCTCTTACGGTGAAGGAAAACAATGTGTCGCCTACAAAGAGATTCAGAGGTTGTGCGAGAAATCGGCCAATCCGCACTGGGCCCGCGTGAACTCCTAAGGCCTATATATATACACTTTACGGGCAGGCTTGTAGCCCTTGGTGGGGATATATATAATGAACTGATGATGATGAAGTATAATATGAAAATGAATTGCAAAATGTATTGGTAAGGAGGTAACTCGACAACGCCTTACAAATATGAATAGCGAAAAAGTGTTGGTAAGCGCATTACTCAACCACATCTGGACAAATTTTATATATAGTATCGCACATTTTTCTCTTCAGATAGATTGTGCTACTGAAAACGAATAATGTCACTACAGCACGCCCATCATGATCCTCCGCTATCACAAGAACATAATCAGATTAGATGACTTTGTGAGTAAAGCGTTGTTGATAAATGTAGGTATCCATATTAAATCGGAACGAAAAACTGCCACATTCCAAATTTTTTGACGAATAAAATCATTAAATTGGGTTCACTTTGAGTGGTTTTACACAAACAAAAGACATTTACTAGCCAGTTGTTTAGAATTTAGTTTAAATTAGTGGTAGGAAATTTTAAAATTTTATTTAGATCTTCAATGATACCTAAAATATTTTCCATTTTTTAAATATAAGCCTTCGCGTATTCAGGCATCTGAGCAAATTTTAAGTTAGAACCCACGTCTTTTATCGTGTATTTAATTTAAATGTAACTATTAAATTATATCGCATGTATATTATAAACTAGCAATGCAACTTAACGCCCCCGCTGACGTCCATATTGTTTTAGGCAACTAATCACCCCAAACGGCTCTGTGGTGTGATAATTTAATCCGGAACTTTGGATTTCAGCGAGGAAAACACCCGGGAACTTCATCTTGTTGAGCTAATTACGCTGCGGGTGACAGACATGCTAGATATGCGGCATTTACACTGTATCACTTCGTATATATGTATTTGAAGACTGGATATTGTTTTGTAGTGTTACAGTGTTTATTATTACGTAATTATTTAGTGCTTTTTTAAAATCGATGGCAAATAACTACTTCGAAATTTACTAGCAACACCTCAGTTTTAAATAATAATAACAACGGGTCATAAATTGGTTTTGAATTTTTTTACTCAATAACAAATTATGTCCTTATTGAAAATAAAAATGTTTATATTTTATCCATGTGATTCACATACATTGGTCACCACAGCGCTGGGTAAAAAGCTCTGTAGTCGTGATCTGATACCAAACAAGCCAGAGCAAATACTTAGCTCCAACGTGGAAATGGCGTCTGCTCTTTGGATTATTGATTCAGCGGGGTCATGGTTGGCATTCCCCTACCAGATCTCACTACGAAGATAAAACTAAAAGTCGTTTCAAATAAGTTAAATTATTTGACTTGATGACTTTATTTTAATAAAATTAAATAACATGGTAACAACTGTCAAAAAGCGTTTTATTTATTGAAAATCTATGTTTAGGAACGACCAGTCCAATCCTGATGGCAAATGATATGTCTGCCTTTGTCAGATGCAATACACAAAGAATTCATATTTTGGCTGTGGGGGGATCCAAAGAGAGCATAAACTCCCTTTGGATACGATAAACAGTGTACACAATATAGAAAGATATATATTTTATTACTGGCAATAAAATACAAAATAAAATCATCAAACTATGGCGGCCTTATAGCTACGAGGGATCTTTTCCAGAGAACCTAAGGATCACATAACAGAAGTAAGGTAAAGGCCAGCAAAATAGGGAAATATTTAAATCTGACATAAGCATTTTCTTTCAATACAACAGTCATCGATCTTAGGATGCCAGCACGCCTTTTCCACGTACTTCTGACCTTGCCCTTTAAAAGTTCTTCTCTAATTCATTGGAAGTACGTGCGCCGTACTCTTCCCCCATTTTATTTTCGAGTCATAAAGCACTTTAAATTTAATTTTATCGGTAAGCAAATAAGGTTTATGCTCACCCGATGCTGATGATGGCTTACTGTTGTATAAATAAAAAATGTCGAATGAACAACATTCTATTCGCTTACTTGGATAGTAGGGGGCATACTTATTGCAACATAGATTGGAAATTTATGGCATATAAAAGTGCTAATATAATTATAGGAAATTATCTACGCCAGTTACAATACTAAATGTGATGTATGAGAGAAGAAAAACAAAACACAATCGCCTAAATTTTATTCATTTTTTTATAAATAGAGGTTGCTTACATACACATATTAATACATTATAATAGTATTCAAAAATAAAAAGTGGGTGGCGTTATTTAAAAAATATAAATTAAAAAGTGCATTGGCGTGCACAGAGATTATGAGTATTGACAAATTCAGTGCTGTTAATGACAGCAGATTGCCTATAGTTTCAAATTTGTAGAGGAAAATGGGCGAATAAGTCGGAATTATTTAATATGTTGGCGATTTTCCGAGTTTTCCAACAGAGTATGCACTGCTTATTTCCATATATGGAGTGCACGCCAATCAAAAAGCAATGCCAATAGTTAGATGGCCATATATATTGTTTACATACTAAGATAAAGAAATTAATTCACACAGTGGATAAATGTTTATTATTTAATAACATAGTTAAGGAATGAAATGCAAGTCAAACACCTGGCAATATTCTATTCCGTAGCAAACAATGACGTATTAAAGTCAAGAACATAACGTGTTTCAACGTCAAAGTAAATTACCCGTGACATTTGTTGGCTTTCTTTCGTCAAAACCACAATATTTCTTTGCTAGCAACAGTAATATTTCTTACACCGCAAACCGGGAAATGAAATCAGCTTTCAGCGCTTCCCTCGCTTCAAGCGGCTTGATCCATTTATGTTAAGGATGTTTTTTCCGCTTTCGCAATTCGTCAATGCTTTTTTTCTTGTTCTTGTTTATGGCATGCTGTTCTCCGGTCCGTGTTTACTTTGAGTACGCAATCAGAATATTTATAAGTTTGCAAAAGAAGCTATCTTATTAATCACGATATTTATATATTAAAATTAGTTCTTTCAAATCACGAGAAATTAAGAATTTTATGGGTTTAACACCGTAGATAAATTCTGTCACTACTCATAAGTTACAATTTGGCGACTCATGTAGTGAAATGGTTGTGAAGTCAGCCACTACAACAATGGTGCTGGGTTCAATTCCCGTGTAGAATTAATTTTTGTGAGCGTAAAGTTAGTATTAGTCTCTGTGTTATCTATGATTAGTATTTTTCCAAAATATATATTTATAAGTATGTTTATTCATTGTTTGGTACGCATAGTAGTACAAGCTCCTAAATAAAATTGGGATAAGATAGCCAAAGCAAATATTTACGGATATTTAATATGCATGCAGCGTTCGCCTTTTATAGTTAAGCATATTTACTTATTTTATCATATTGTGTTTTGTTGTTATAATTTTGTCTAAATATTAATAATAAGAAGAAGAGAACTTTATATACAAAAATACAATGAATATTTTATATATGGCACCGGAAAATAATAAGAATCGCAAATTTATTAACTGTCTAAGAAATTCAAAATCTTCGTACGATTCTACAATAGAGAAAAAATATAATATTTTACACCAACATTTTCGTCGGACGCACAAGCAGTAATATCGAGCACTCTGGAGTAAATGAATAGCTATAACACTTAGCGTTCCGTCCCAGGTCGTTCCGTAGGCAACATCTGCGAGGTTACGGGCCGCATAAATCTATGGACCCTCCTTGCTCTGCGGCATAAGGCACAAGCAACTACGGTTTTATAGGATCCGTTAGTAAAAGGATAGCATGCTTGCTTTAAATAAATAAATAAATATCCACTGCATTCACACAGCGCCATCTAGCCCCAAGTTAAGCGTTAAGCCTGTATTTGTGGGTACTAAACACGGATAAACATACATATATACATTTTTTTTTGTAATATACATATTATGCATAGAACACTCAGACCATTACAAACAGACATGTTCATGCACACAAATGTTTGTACTGCCGGGATCGAACCCGGAACCCTTGTATTGGGCCGACTCTCAACCGCAACACAAATGGGTCGTCACTTTACGTTGCAAGATACAGTTTTTATGAATATGTATATACATATTTTTTTAATTAGCCCAAATACTGGAAAATATTTCGAATTTAAATGTATGTTATAAATGTATATTAATCTAGTGTCTGTTTTGAATATTGAAATAACCATTTTTTCCTTTATGCATATATACGTTACATACACGTACGCCGAAAGAACAATTTTTTTTTGGCTGTCTGTTTGTTCCAGGTATGCTCTGAAATGGTTGGACAGATTTAGAAAGAACTATTATTGGCCAGTAGCTGAAGTAATAGAAAAAACTCAGACTACAATTAGTTTTGAAAAAACTCTTTATTTAGAAAAGTAAACAAATGGAGCACGCGACGGCCGCGCATCGCGTGTTCTGCGCGGTTTAACGTAACGAAGCGCTTTCAGGATATGTTTTACTGGGGGAGGATATCTTATGCCGCGGGTAGTACTGCGAAGAACAGGTAGTTTTGCTTTATAACACAATTTTAGTTCCCAATTCCGAGAACTGCCCATGACTTAAAGCGTTCAGCTACTTAGGTACCCAAGAGTAATTGCAGAAAAAAGGCTGAAACAAAAGATGGGACGAAAAAATAAACGCGGGACAGACGAAAGAGTATGGAAATTCAGCGGAGTTCGGGCTATGATAATGAGTTGCATTGCCGTAGAATACCCATTTCTATTATTCTGTGCCACTTCTAGTTGCTACTGTTCTAAATTTAAATCTACAATTTACTCGGACGCTCATCAACTGTCTGGACATTGTGTTTTCAATCTCACATTGTATTCTAAATTCAAATTTGGATTTCAGTATTCGCACATTAAATCAACTTTTATAAACTAGGCTTATTATAGTTTGTCAATATTTATATTCACATAAAATACAATTTAAAGATCAGTTCATGAAGACTCCTTTAAACCATAATAATGCCTGTGGAAGGATAAACTGGATCAATAAAACTATTCAATAATAAAAACAGTTATTGAAATAAATATGAACTCGTAGCAGAAAACATTAAGATAAAACAGAATAAAAAGGAACTCTCGGATTCCAACACAGACTAAAAAAATTTTAGAATGTTCTGGACGAATATATTTAAGATGAAGGTTTGACTTTGCACAGTTTTGCTTTTCGGCATCCTCACCGAAATACTTCTTAGCAATTTTCATATTTTTTAATTTGCTTTTATGTTCCCAATCTCATTTTGAAAATTACTAAATTAATAATATCTATTCATAATTTTAGATCTCTCATAGATTATCTAAAGTTAATTAGCTATGACTGATATAACAGAGACTAAAATAATATTACTTAAATAGTCTTTAAGGTCAATCCATAGATTTAAATATACAAGATAAGTAACTTGCGCGTCAACACGTTGCCACCGCACATATGTCCACAAGCATATATCCGGTTGCATCAAATCAGTGCTCAGTGAAACGTCAACAGAGTTAAACCTAACGACGCGCGGTGAAAAAAATCTCCAAAATGGTGTAACGTGTAGGCAAAGATTTCATTTCAAGGTCATAAAAACATTATAAAGCCATCCTTATTACTTTTCATACGTTGGTTTTTAATGTTTATAATTAAATTAACGTAAAATCTGTAAAAACTAAAATTACGTTTCAAATATTGCGTTTAAGGATCAGTGTTACCACTAAAAATCAATTCTAGTTTGCACACTATTGTGTAAAAAAATGTAACAATAAATATATGAATATAATGTTTTCTGTTTTCACGTATATTAACCTCAATGGTTTTCACAATATAATATTATCATATATTGGCTGCAATGTGAAAAATGCGTAAAATCTTTATTGTCTATTATTTTTTTGTTAGTGACCAATAGTCTGCAAACCAATTTTTAGCTATGTACTTTAAAAGCGTCGGTGGCTCAGTGGTGTGGACTGTCGCCTTCCTACCGGGAGGGCTGAGGTTCAAATCCCGACACGTACCAATGTATTTTCGAATTTTCGAAATATATATGTACGTTATCCGACGCTCTTACGGTGAAGGAAAAACATCGTGAGGAAACCTTCATGCACGCCTGCGAAGAGATTCGAAGGTTGTGTGTGAAGTCGTCCAACCCGCACTGGGCCCGCGTGGACGACTAAGGCCTAATCACCCTATACGGGTAGGCTCGTGCCCCTCGGTGGGGACGTTAAATGAGCTGATGATGATGACTTTAAAATTGTGGAATGTTTTATAAAAACTTCCACCCCCCGTTTCAGTGTACTGGAGGTTAGAATAAGTCAAAAAGTAGCTTATATCCGTCTCCAGGATTCCTATCAATCATCATGACAGATTTCAACAAATTCCATTCAGCCATTGAGGCGTGAAAGCGTAACCAACAGTGTATCTTTCGCATTTATTATTTTATTGAATGGATTGCAGCAAAATAATATTATGTCTACTGTTTCAATAATGATTTTTTTTTCAGTAACGTACGTCTTTTATGAAACATAAACAATACTTATCCACTATCCTAAATAGCAATTACATAATTTACACATACTTACAAAACATTACCGAAATTATTTTAAATGACTAATAATATCATTATTAAAAAATGTTTATTTTATTTATAATTTTGTGCAAAAATTCTTATGGCAGGCAACACCAACCCGAAATTGCATGATTGTGTTTCTGTCTTTGTTCAAAGTTATCAGCGGTATTGTCTTTGTGCCTTGAGGAAGTGAGACAAATATATCAATCTTTACAGGTTTCAAGGTTACGTCTTCGCAGTTATAGAAGTGGTTACACTTTTATCGCCACGCGCATATGGTTATTGCTTCTCTATATATGTACCTCAATGGGTCAACTACTTTATCACTAATGCTAAGAATTAATACTTAATCTTTTGTGAAAATCAAATAATAATAATAATTTATTGTCCATAACTAAATATACAGTTTGATAACACTAAACACTTAGGTATACAATAACAAAGATTTTTTTTAATGCTATCAATTTGACACTGCCTTCTAGTTTAGGTAAAACCTGTATTCTAGAAGACAGATCCTTCCCTTCAATACTATTGTGCATTAAAACTTACATGTTTCACATTATTATTTAACAGTCTTAATTCATATGATAAGTTATTAGACAATCGAGTTCATAGAGTTTCTTACATATGTGTGTGTGTGAGTGTGTGTGTGTGTGTGGTTGGGTGTGTGTTATGAGCTATTAATTAGTTACTTAAGTTTATTATGAATTTTTGGTATTTGATTAGTTTAAGTCAAAATATTTTCAGTTTCACTGTAGCTCAACTGCAATAGCCAGTTATTAATTTTTCTTTTACATAGGGTTTTATTCAAGGCGTATATTTCAATACTTTTATGTACTTTATTATACAAATGCGGACCTAAATAACTTGAGGATCTTTTGTCAAAAATAGTATTGTAGTCCTCTATTTTGCAAATTTTTCTTAGGTCTTCTTCTAGTAGTGTCATTTACTAAACACGGGTCATACTTCAATTTACAATGCTATTTCAAAACGGTTTTAGAATATAAATGTAATGAATGAGCATACATTTATTAACATTATGATTCATGATAAGTGCCATCCAATTAAGGCATATAAGTGAAGTAACATTGTAGATATCATCTCTGATTGAGGCATACAGATAAGCATATATGTGATATTAGTATCACGTGACAGGTTAACTTTGAATATATACATTTAGGGCAGATAGTGGGGTCTAAGTTTATCATTAAAGATACGACAAAATATTAAACAGAACTTGTTGTTCATAATAAGAGCTACTAGATAAAAATAACTTGTTATCGAAATATATAAGAAGAATCAAAAAGGCCTGCTGACATACATTTAAAGACAATTTAAACTCACATAGGAAATTCATTGGGGCCATACAAAATGCAAGGTTCATGCCTCATAGGAATCAGAACTTCGAGGTTTATGCACACAAATATTTGGCCTGCTCGGGGATCGTACCCAGCAACCTTGTGTAGTTGTAGTCTACCCTACCACTGCATTACATAGATAGGCATACAATGTGTTAAAAATTAAACATAAAACCATTAACTTAGGTATGTCATCAATTGTTTATTGTGAGTTTCTATGGCGTAGCGGCAAATGCGTTGGATTGACGATTGCACAATTCAAGGATCTATCACAATAAAATTAATTAATTATTAAGAAATAAATATCCACTGACATTCACACAGCGCCATCTAGCCCCAAACTAACAAAGGATGATGATGAGGAAACATAATTGTATACTATATTTTGTAAATACATGCACATCATACATAGAGAATACCCAGACCCATACAAACAGACATTTCACACAAATGTTTGTACTGCCTGGAGATCGAACCCAGAACCCTTGGTGCAATAGTCGACTTCACATCCATTCCATCACGTAAACTAACACTTAAAGCTCACGCCACATCTAATGCAAAATGTTCGTAATAGGTAATTCAAAACTCAACTATTCACCTCATTTTCTCTCCTCACTAAATTAAATACGTTCTTGTGTGGAACATTTTCGTTAACAGGTAAATGTTCCACATAAATATATAAGCAACGTGGAGGTGAAAGTAATTGCCCACTACTTTGCAAAGCCGTTAACAGAGTCATCAAGCAAACGAGCGAATTAAATTAAGGCTTAGATATTAAGAGATGTACGAGTATGGTTCTCTAGTCAATTTTTTTTTAATGTTATAAGTGTACAGGACGGTCTGGACGTTCATCTGATGGTAAGTGATACGCCAGACCATGACAGAGCGGCATTAAAGGAGACCAACAACTGATAGACAGTTACTATTCTCCTTCAATGCCGCACTGCACCCTTCACCCGAGACAACAAAAAACAAAATCGTGTTTTTAGGTATTCACCTGTATATCTGAAAAAGGGCTGCTGTTTTAGACCCTTTAGGTCTAGAATGCTATAAATAAATATCTACTGATATTCCCACAGCGCCAACTAGCCCCATATAAAGAACAAGCTTGTAGTTAGGACACTAAACAACTCATAAACTTATATATTTTTTTGTAAATACATACATATCATACATAGAAACACCCAGAATATTATACACACACATATTATACCCCGGGCATTACAAATGTTTGTAATGCCCGGGGATCGAACCCGGCACCCTTGGTGTAGTAGCCGACGTCTCGACCCCAACCCAACCAACCTCCACAAGATCCAGAAAAATAGGGTCTGAAAAGCTGAAATTCATATCGAATATATACTCAGGTGTTCAGTGAATCATGTTAGTTGCCCTCATGTTATGTGAATCTGCAATCGTGATACAAAACATTACCTCGTATTTTTGCTATCAGCTTAAGCAATTTACTTTACAATCACGAATTTATTAATCGCAAAGAGGATTCCCTAATGCATCCTCTTTTTGGAAATGTATCAAAACTGTATGTTATCGCCGCGGTTTTGCAATTTTGAAAACTTTTCATCCGTAACTTTGGTTGAATTATTGCGTTTATCGCCGCCAAAACACATCGGTCTGGGAATTGGCAGACGTTTTTTAGTGGAAGCCTAATTCGACGTTGGAGCGGCGCCAGGCCAATGATACTGTGTCGCTTGACTTATCACACAGTTTCATATTTTCAACCAAACATAATATTTCAACTAATTGAAGTTATTATTTTTAAATTATTATTATTATTGTATAAACGAGTAACACTATAAATAAATCGTGGTTAATAGTGTGGTCACACTTAAAAATTATTATTATTATTGTATAAACGAGTAACACTATAAATAAGTCGTGGTTAATAGTGTGGTCACACTTAAAAATTATTATTATTATTATATAAACGAGTAACACTATAAATAAATCGTGGTTAATAGTGTGGTCACACTTAAAAATTATTATTATTATTGTATAAACGAGTAACACTATAAATATGTCGTGGTTAATAGTGTGGTTACACTTAAATCAACAATAAAGTAACTGGATGCACAATCACGAAAAAAGTGAAACAAAAAATGTACGAGCCATATGTACATATATTTATTGTTACATTTAGAACGTAAAATTATTGATTTAATATTTGACCTTAACGCATTATCAGTCTTGCTACCTAAGAAGGCAGTAAGACTCATCAGTGTTGTCACCTTAGCCCTTTTGTTAGCTCGATTTAGCACTTATTAGCCTAGGTGATCTCCTTTTTTTGCGATTTAGTCCGAAAACAGCAATCAAGCTCTTTTTAACTACCTTGAAAATATTACCAAATTATGAAGATTCGACATGCTAACAAGTACTTTTTTGGTATATCATCGGTCATGATGAAGTTTTTAGACGCGATCTTTTGATGCTAACTCTAGCCCTATCTAGCTCTTTTTAACTTCTCAAAAAGCCCTTTTTCTAAATCTGAGGTGGCAACACTGAGACTCATAGACAATGAGACTTACTCTAGTGTCAAATTTTGTAAAACCCGTAAGGTGGTTTACCCATACGTACATGTAACGGCCGGCCGGCTTTATTCTCATAGCAATCCGGTATTACAGTAACTTAAAATTCAAAATGTTTCAATTGGAATAAATGCATGATATATTTATGATATTCTTATTATTACATAATGGACTTAGTTCGAAACACATAGCGCAAGACCAAAGCGACATGTAAGCCTTAACAACAATAGCATGTCCGTAATACCCAACTTGAACTTACTCCAGTCCAGCCCGGATGCCTTATGAATATTAAAGTCCGTTTCCGAATCAAGATAGCTCTCGAATGCCTTCAACACTTTGTTAGCCGGAGGAGTGATGCTGCGATAATGAACTTCGCAGGATAGTTTGTTTCCGTCGAATAAATTAAAATAAATACCACTTGAAACGCTCCTTGGAATTGCGAAGTGGCCATCATAATTTGAGTCCTAGTTAAGTATCTTTCAACTGTAACGATATAGTGTTTTTTTACAGCTCGTGACAGACTCCTGTACTAAAAGGCCTCCCCACCAAGAGTGAGTTTTATCTATATTAAATATATCTGTATTAATATATTGTATTGATATCTAAATGTATATGCTTAAATATATAAAATTTAATTCATATAAAGAGAAAGAGCCATAAAAGAAAGTGATCAGTCATTTTCACATTGGAATATGAAAACATGTCATGCTAACACCTCGCTTTTACGTACATTTGACACAACATTATACTGTAGTTGCAATAACGTGGAAAGGAAGCTGCCATTCGACACGTTAATTGCAGTGACCGAGGTCGTTAACATGCCCACATATTCGCGACGCCACGTTTCCAGAAGATGCTTTAAGATGCCGACCTTTAAAGCTTTGATGTTTCTTCCTTGTTATTAAAACGTTGGCTCTTTTCACTTAAACTTTAACAAACCCTGACAGGACTGATTGACAGGCAGTGCCGTAAAAGGGCGGTGCCACGGGTGCCCGAGTATACTCGTAGGGCGTAGATTGGGGAAGCAAGAAAGGCCAGACTATTCTTTATTCACTTGTTGTGTGGTTCCTGATATTTTTCCGGCCTCACTGATGTTGTGTTTGTGTTTAATTGATTGTGAAACAGTAGGCTGTACAATAGGCGAAGGATCTTCTTAAATAGGGCTTAGTTTAACAAACTCGCATAGGGCGCAGTAACAGAGGCGTCACACAGCTTGAGCTTATTTTAGTATTCCTTTAACTAAAATTTCGAAATTATATGTACGTTTATCCGACGCTCTTACGGTAAAAGAAAACATCGTGAGGAAACCTGCGCACACCTGCGAAGAGATTTAAAGGTTGTGCGTGCCGCCAACCAGCACTGGGCCCGCGTGGACGACGGCCTATACACCCTATACGGGAAGGCTCGTGCATCTCGGTGGAAACATAAAATTGAGCTGATGATGATAATCTTTTTTTAAACTAAGAGATAGCATATAACTCAGATGTGAGAGCCTGATTCCTAAAATAAACACAATGATAACTACCTACCTGTATTAAAGGTTAGAAAAATACTATTAACACGTTAATAAGTATTCGAACTCATATCAATTCATAACCCAACTTTCGAGCAGCTCAAACTGTATGAATGATGTATTATCAATATTTTATTTCACTCCCCATTGAACATGTAATTACGGGGACAAAAGCGAACTTATCTCCCCGCTTTCATTAAACTCATATAAAGGCATATTAACGTGAGCACACCGAATCAATACGAAACAATTTTCAACGAAATAACATCTCGTGTGTGAGTTTCAAAGGCAATAGAGAGTTGCGAAACCCGTAATGTACGTTCGAGGTCTTTTGAAATGTGACTTACATTTTTAAGCCCCCGTCTTGTGATCTATCCAGCGTACAAAGGGATGACGCATTTAATGATGTCCCTAAATATAAATTGAATGCGCCATTTCCGAAGAAACCTTATTCTAACCACTGATTAGGAGTTCGATTTTTTACAAATCTTTTATAAATTTCCTTTTCATGAATTATAACCTTTTTTTCTGAGAATGAAGCCACAATACTATGCTAGCAAACTTTTTATAGCAGTAAAGCTGATTTGTAAATGTAAAACATTTTAATTAAAATAAGGTACTATTTGTGCAAAGTAATCGGTTTTTTTTGTCTTCTTACTGTAGAAGAAAAAAGGAGCGTCGATGGCACAATGGTGTGGTCTGTTGCCCTCCTACCGGGAGGGTCGAGGTTCAAATCCCGCCACGTACCAATGTGTTTTCGAAAAATATATGTACGGTATCCGACGCTCTTACGGTGAAGGAAAACATTGTGAGGAATCCTGCGCACACCTGCGTTGAGATTCAAAGGTTGTTCGTGAAGTCGTCCAATCCGCACTGGGCCCGCGTGGATGACTAAGTCCTCACCCAATACGGGTAGGCTCGTGCCCCTTGGTGGGGACCTTAATGAGCTGATGATGATCATGAATGTAAAATAAATAAACTAAATAATTGTAACGAATAATTTTATGGTGAGATTTGGCAAACGTAGACACGAAAACCAACGCAATACTAAACAACCCTGTAATTCAAAACATTCTAAATTTAAATTTGCGAACTCTTACTCAGAGATATGGAACCTCCTTCTGTGACATCTCAACGGAATATTCATCAAAGATGCATAGAGGGCGCACAAATAAATCGCGTTACGCAAGCGAGAAGCGAGCTCTATGAATAAATGAGGGCCCTTAAATTCAAGTTACGGGCACATTCTGAATGTGACGGGTGACACTACACAATTATACAAAATGTCTTCTCGTAAATAAGGCAAGGGCCGACACGGCCCAAACAACCTGTAAGGATAAATTTCTATTTCAATGATGCAAATACGAAATTCTTTCGTGTACGTAATGGGAAATGTCATGGATTCACGGTATTTATGGAACTTGGAATTACGTTTTACGTAAAAAAACAAACAGTTAACTGCCTTAAGATTCCTTGTGAACAAATTGAATCGAAACCAATTCACTGGATTATAAAGAAAGATTAAATCACGTATTGCTAAAAACTTATCTCAAATAATACATTTTCTCCCGACTTTTTCGTGACTTTGGATTTAAGGATTTCATTTATACTTAAGTGATATTTGTATTTCCGAACCATTACCAATATATATTTTTTTATATAAATTTATAATTATAAAAAAATATTCTGCGATCGGTTTATGACACCATTATTTTATTATTTTCCAAGTGGCAAATCCTTGCATGTCCCGAATAGTGTAATTGAATCGTTCGTTTAAAATCGATATTCCATGACAAGTTACATTTTAAAGAAAGTCCTATCCTTAAAAAGCATAGAAGTTAATTGTGTTAAGATCACATTAGATCTTTAATTAATTTACATTAGCAAACACATTATGCGGTCCGTCCGTCCCCGGAGTATAGTTTCCAAAGTATAACATGAAAATGTTGCGCCACAGTATCCGGTAATTACAAAACCATGTGGTTTTGGGCGATTTGCCACTGAATATTATATCTTACTAGCGACCCGCCCCGGCTTCGCACGGATGCAATGCTGATACTTAATTGTAGGATATCCATAGAGATAGATATAAATTGTCGCGGAGTTTTCTGTACACCATTTCAATATGTATAACACTGAGTACATTATTTTACTCGTTTCAGCCTGCGTTTGCAATGGAAGCGGAAAAAATATTATTTCCGACATCACATTAGAAACTTCAAAAATAAAAGTATTTTCCCACTGTTTAATGGATGTTATTATACATATAAACCTTCCTCTTCAATCACTCTATCAATAAAAAAATACTGATCCAAATTAGTTGCTTAGTTTTAAAGATATATGCATAGGACTATAGGATAGAAAAAGCGTCTTTGTTTTATACTATGTAGTGACAACATGATTTTAAGCCGAAACCAACCTATTCTTCCAGAATCGGTTCAACAATTTTCACTTTTGATATTTATATAGATTGTTTTGATTCATTAAGTATGTAAAAAATACGCAGCAGTCAAAATAATTAGCTTCGTGTGTGCTTCAACCAATTATCTCCAAACAAGGCCGCTCAGCCAAGTACTGATAAAGATGTTTAGTTAATATAACTTGTTCGTTAGATAAAATAACACGAAATGATTACGAAAATAAATATATCGTGGAGTAGTAATCAAGTTTTTGTTCCACCCGAGCCTTGAACTTTTACAATAACAACAACTAACATTAAATAGAACCCTTAGTTTTTGTATTTTAACTCGGAGTCAAATTATTATAATGAATATTTAAATAAGTCATCATGAAAGGCACCATTTATTCGTACATGCTGTAATTTTTAATAATAAAACGAAGTTTTTAATATATATACATATATATATTTGAAAATATATACATACCTATATTATGATTCAGCCACGGCGTGTGATCCTTAAAAAGATACTAATAGTGCGTTTGCTAAGTTAGGACGTGTATAAATTAAGTGTTTACACCAGTAATTACATTGTCAATAGTATTCTTCAGTTCGGGACACAGCTATACTAAGATCACGATTGTTATAGACGGAAAAAGAAGCGATTAAGATACCTATGCAAACAAATTGGTCAAGATAGTTTTTGAATCTTAGTGCAATGTATAATGCACCCATTTGGTGTAAATGGTTGAGATGTTGGCTACTATACCAAAGGTTTTGGGTTCGATTCCCGGGCAGTGCAAACATTTATGTGTATGAACATGTCTGTTTCTATTGTTCTGGGTGTTTCTATATACATATAATATGTATGTGTTTATATATATATGTATGTGTTTATAAAAAGTATATAAGTAGATATGTTTATCAGTTGTTTATTAGTACCTATACTACAGGCTTCACGCTTAATTTGGGCTAGATGGCACTGTGTGTTAATGAAAGTGGATATTTATTTGTTAATTAGTTGTAAAATTTACCAATAGTATTCTTAAACCCATGGTAAGTAATTTTAACCATATGAACAACGCTTTACCGCGCCCATTGGACCGTCACATCGTCTGTCATGCGATACAAAAACACTTACACTTTAACGTAATACAATACGCTAACTGGTCACATGTTATAATTATATGAAGCAGCGTCTGTAGAAACGTTTAATTATCGATTTCACGTTCATCAACAATCAATGCTCAGTTCGTATAAGTGATCAATTTTATGAGCGCCATTTCAAGCACGTTTCCTACATAAAAGTTGTGTTGTACATCATTAAAAAGGTATAAATTAACGTTTATTCAAGCTTAATTAACTGCCGAAGGTATTCTCTTTACGAGGAATATATTTTTGGCACGTTTTGATTGTTTCAGTTTTAGCTACCTATTTAATTTCTATTGTTTATTTTGAGCAGTTTTTTTTGTACTTTCACCATGTGGATATAAAAAGACTCGTTATTGACATTCGAAAAGAAAGCAACAGTGAAAATTTGTGGACTTTACAGATGTTTCTGTTAAATGTTGTTCACCTAGAAATTTATTTATAACGTCACTCGGCATACATCACTTAATGCATGGTGGACCATTTTCGGCATACATCACTTAATGCACGGTGTATACGCCAGAATTTAGTTAGATTATTTATTACGTCATTGACAGTAATAAGCTAACTAAATTAATTTTATATGATTAAAATTCAATTTTCATTTTTAATAAAAGTCAATATTGATGTTAATTTACGTAATAAAACCTTTGTATAACCCCCAATCCAATACTACTATCACAACCATTTTAAATCACAAAATACCAGGTCAACAGACTGATATTGGAAACACACCGCTCGCTGTTACCTCAATGTTTTCTTCAGTAACCAAAACGACCTTGGCATTTAAGAAACAGCTATAAATGTTTCAGCTGGACAATCCATTCGGCTATAAATGAAACGGGCAGACCGCGATTGATAGCGTCACGACACCGACCTATTTGTAAACTGAAATAAATGGCGA
This sequence comes from Leucinodes orbonalis, assembly GCA_019425675.1. Taxonomy (NCBI): domain Eukaryota; kingdom Metazoa; phylum Arthropoda; class Insecta; order Lepidoptera; family Crambidae; genus Leucinodes; species Leucinodes orbonalis. Next base: position 103,017 of record PQWD01006258.1, read on the forward strand.
TTGGCAAAATGCTGACGTGTAATGATATGCCATAGTTAGCCTTAAAAATGATTTAGATACGTTCGGAAACTAATGAAGTCAAATCATCTTTACGACCCATATGGTGTGATTGGTTCAGATGTCGGCTTTTAAACCAAAGGTACCAAGGGTTCAATCCCCGGGCAGCACAAATATTTGTGTGCATGAATTTATGTTTGTGTAAGACATGCTAAATGCTTAGTTCGGGACAAGATGGCGCTGTGTGAATGTCAGTGAATAATTAGTATATTTATTTAAAAAACGGTTTCATTTGATCGCCGTTAATTCATTATCATCCCTGCGGTATTAATCAAGAATGTTTATATTCGTATAAGCCAACGTACTACAACAAAACTGCTGCACATTGCACATGTAACCGAACAGTTATCGCAGGTTAACTCTCTCACAATTCGTATGCAGCGCAAGAAATCAGTACAAATACTCGTTGCTTATAGCACGAAAAAACTGTGTTTCAATTACATTCAACGTAAAATATGACATTAATCTGTGATGCAGAAATAATTAGACTTTTTTGTAGAAATGGAATTTGATCGGTCGATACTTTCGATCGTGCATCGACTCTTGCGTTTACGCGTTATATAATAACAATAACGGTTTACGTTGTATACAGCCGTTAATCTTAAGTCAACAGAAATATGAAGATGCTTGAATTAATGTGAACGACACATTCATTGTTGTCAGTTAGAATCCGAATAAATATTGAAACAGATGGCTAGATATTTTCGCTTCAGAAGTCATACCTAATTGTTTCCTATTCAACCTATCGCTGGACATAGGACTCCCCCATTTTGCGTCAGATATCCCGGTCCTCCGCGTTTATCATCCAGCCTTCACCATCGACCTTTCGCAAGTCGTCGGTCCAACAGGCCGGAGGGCGTCCTACGCTACTCTTAACGAGACGCTCTCCAATTGTTTATTGATTACGTAATTAGGAGCTCTTTTATAATTCTATGTATCAGCTTAGTGGAAAGTTAGCTTGATACTACAATAAACTATTTAATCATCACAACCAAAAAGGCCAACTTGTGTAGAAAACTTCCCAAATTATTTCCATACAGATCGATCACTTGCAGTTAATATTAAATATCCTTACTTGGTGCTATCCGCTACCTAAAACATGTCATTGGTCTACCTGAAGGAGACCCCCAATTTATCTTGCATCTCCTCGGCTATCGTTTCTTATTACTATGTGTCCCGTCTAGGTATTGCCACTTTAAAGGCTGATCCTATGACGCTAACTTTTGTTCTACTTGTGTCACCTAATGAATGAATAAATGAATGATTCGATCGTTACCGGTCATGGCGACCACTTCGACTCCTAAACAGTACGGCGCACATGCGCTAAGAAAACACATAACATAGCACATTCCATATCTCGTTGGGTTCAAACGTGTAAAGTTACTAAGACTTCCACACAGCACCCTAAACTGAAATCCCACAGCTCAGGAATTACTTTAGGCTGTAAAGAACTTAAAGCCCACGCGCTCGCCAATTAAACCTTGGGCTTATCAAGTGGAGTCACTAATCAGCCTTTATTTTTAGGGAGGTAGCATGATTAGACGATCACAGGGGTACCCTTCGGCCCAATCGTATAAAAGCTTGTTGTCTGAATGATTTCACATCAGAATAAGCTAACAATACCAAATCGCGCAGTCGCCAGCCGTCAATACCTGTGCCCTAAATAGTAAATTGCACCGTTCAATATTTTGAATATTCCTGGCGATATTGCATTCCGCGAATGCCAGCCAGCCACCGCAAATTATTGGCTTGAAACCCATTCAGGTCGATATCCCACATTCTTGGAATACGGGCTTTGCGCAAATGGTCGCGATAAGTGCTTATTCGTTGTGGATTATTGAATTGTTGTTGACAGAAAAGAGCTTTAATGTTTTTGAATGATGGATTTAATTTGGTACTAAAATATAGGTAACTGAGGATTTAACTTAGTATCTTTATCTGTTAATCAATCTGGCACCCCCCCCCCCCCCTCCTTCCCCCAAAGGATATGTGTAGAAAACAAACAAAATCCATTGTTTGAACCTAAATGATAAATACTTTTGACAAAGACAAAGAGGGAGCGATTTGTTCCTTTTACTTTTGACATACAAACTGAACAACTCTAAACATAATTTAATGGAGATATACCTTACTATTCACACGACGTGAACACGTTTATAATTCCGACCACATGAAACCACTTAGTCGTATATGGGTATAATGATTTTATTAAAATATAATACCTAGAACTATGCCTACAAGTTTAAAATCCAATATTTCTGTTAAATGAAAGCCTTCCCGAAGCTACAACTTTAACTTATTTATTCGCCGGTAAAATTAATCAATTTCAAACTCCAAACTCATAACTGGTCGCTATTTATTAACCCGCTCGTCGATTTATTAAACTTGGGACTTGTCAAATAGCTTATAATCCTAGGAAGAAAATTTTCTACTGAATTAGCGATACCTCTTTCTTGCGTATCGATGTCAAAACCATAGGCAAACCGTAGAAGCCAAAAAACTTACTACAGTGACAGTGTTATTTTCTGCTGTCAATTAGCGATTGAAATGTGCTTTAGTTAAAAATTTATTGACTACTAGCTTTTGCGTGCGACTTCGTCCGCGTGAAATAGTTACTTTGGCCTAACGCTCTCTTTCGTTTATATAGGTGAGTTAAAACTGCGATATCTCGTAAGATATTCATTTAAGTTGAATGATGTAGAGGGCAATTTTGTTTACAATGAATTACTTTTGATAAATAAAGAATTTATTTGGATAAGGATTGATATCATATTTATGAAAATACCTTCGCAAATGAATATGTTATAGGGAACTAACCTTTAAAGATAGACATATGCTGTCGTAGACTTTTTTGTAGACCTTTAAAAGGGGAGCAATACTCTCATACATGACTTTCGCGAAACTTTAACCGTTTACGCAGCGTACGCAGCGGAAGCTCCAAGTAAAAAAAATCCCCGGATTTTGAAACATTCTTCATTGCTGCTCTGCTTATATTGCTCGTAGCGTGATAATATATAGCCTATAGCCTTCCTCGATAAATGAGCTATCTAACATTGAAAGAATTTTTCAAATCGGACCAGTAGTTCCTGAGATTAGCGCATTCAAACAAACAAAAAACAAACAATCAAACAAACAAACTTCAGCTTTATAATATTAGTATAGATGATACATACTAGTCGGAGAGCCAGCCGTATACAAATTCTATGGATCAGATACATGAAAATTTTTTGAATACATGTAGTCTGAGAAACCATAGAACTAAATTTCGATACCCCTGAAAATTTCTGATTCTGCCCGCATGCAAAATTAAGACCTCACTTCCGGTAGTTATTCCAGACATTAAGAATTATGTTATTATTCATGTATCTGATCCATAGGACTTTTTATACGGCCGGCTCTCCGACTATACCTACCTAAAATTTAAACACAGTTATTGACGGACTTTTTAGTAATTTTAGTAATTACTGCCATTTACTTGCGCAATAATGTGAGCGTATTTTTTATATGTGTTATTGTAGAAAGATGTCTCGGTATATGCTTGTAAATCCAAACCCCAGTTAACCTAAAACTTCATTTTCGATATTAGGTATATTTATCCCCGATTACCACTTATATTGCCGCTTTCGTTGAATACAAAGGGACAGCCACTGATTTTACCTGTAAGGAAAGAAAAAACACATTATTATACGATAATACATAAAGTATGTTAAGTATATTCAATGTTTTATTTTTAAATTCTTATCTGATTAAGAATTATGTTATTTTAATATTTTTCAATTCTCAGTTTCTATGAAAGAGGGGTCCGAATTTAGTTGGATCGTTGTAAGTATCTCCAGAGCGATAACAACTGCTCAGTTCAAGGTCAGTACCTTAGAAAAATATAGTATTGCCATATAAATAATAATAAAAGTACATTTATGAAACGTTTCTCGCCCCAATAGCATTAAAATACTGTATTAAACTTTGTATAACAGATAAACTACCCTTTAATAATCCGTATCACAGTCAATAGCAAACGGAAAATGGACCCAAAATGAAACCTCATGTAAACAACAATTAATTGGGGACGGTACCAATTAGAAACGGTATGCGAAACAAGTGTAGAAGCCTTTGTGCAGATGAAAACAGTAATTTCACGAGAACCGGAGCAAAGAGAGGAAATACATTGGCCGAGAGATAATTAAAAACCACTAGACACTGATCGATGGTCCGTGGAAATTAAAAGAAAGAACGCAACGAAATATCTCGTTTTTTTATTTTAGGAATAACTGAGTCGTCTAGGTAGTTACTCGTACCAGCACAGTGCCTGATATCATTCCGTAAAACAGGAATGTTTGCATTTCTGTGTTTTGGGATGAGGGCACTGTAGCTAGTCAAGCCGGGTATGAGAAACCTAACATTTATCGTCTCGGGCGACGGGTGCACGGCAGTGTTGATGTAAAATAATGACAAACCACTTCTATATTATATGGGCTTACCGGCCTGAAATCAACGTTTTGAATTGAATTAAATAATTTCCTCCCAATGAAGTATGACTTACCACCAGGTGAGCGTACAGATCGTACAGTCCACTTTTTTAAAATGTTATAAGTGTACAGGACGGTCAGGACGTTCACCTGATGTTAAGTGACACGCCTAACCATGACAGAGCGGCATTGAAGGAGACCAACAACTGATAGACAGTTATTACTTATCCTCCATCAATGCCGCACTACGCCCGTCACCCGAGGCAACAGATGTTAAGATCTCTCATACTCGGTAATTTGACCAGCTTACAGTGCCCTCACCCCGAAACACAAAACACACTTCTATTTAATGGACGATATCTGGCACTGCGGTGGTGCCTACCCAGACGACTCAGTATCGAGTCTACCACCTAGTAATCATTACAAAGCTTTTCGTCCTGGCTAATATGTTGTGATGGTATTCGTTAACACTCACTAATCCGCACTGGGCCTGCGTGGTGAAAAATTCTACTTCTTCAAATTCTCCAAAGCCATACTGTATGGCCAGTTCTGACCCTGCATCGGAACCTAATAAGCTGATGAAGTTGCTTAGATGTCTTGTCGCTTAGTAACGTTTTCAAAATATGAAATAATAATTAATAACAATAATAAAAGTTCATTTCTCACCAATTACATATGAGTATTTATTTTAGATATTAACAATTTTAAATTTACACACTCAAAAATAAACAAATTAAAACTAAAAAATATAATTGAAAGAAGTCCCTTTCGGCAAGGTTCCGAAAATATGTTACTTACTTAGGTATTATTAAATATATTACTTATTATTATTGAATATTAGTTACGTATAATGATACCTACCGATAATGATAAATTAAATAAAATTTTAAACATTTTTATTACATGAAAGTACATTTAATTAATGCGCATTTTAAACATATCAGATCTGTAAAAACAAGAGCGTGTTCAAAGTCTAAACATTGTTGTGTTTGAAAAATCTGTTTTGTCTGCCAACCAAGTTTCATAATACAATCCATGTTCCAAAGACTGCTTTCCACGTTAGTCACGCAACGATGTCAATAGTATTTTGTTAAAAAACGGTTCAAAAAAACATTATAACACAGTGGAATGAATTAATTCATTATTCATTGTATCACAAATGCAAAGGCTTCATTCCATCAGACTAAAATTACAATTGAACTCAAGTAATTTATTTTGTCACTAGTTTTCTAAATAGATACTGTTCGAGTTAAAGTAAATAAATTGAAAATAGAAATCAAGCAATTTCATTTCATGCGCAGATGATATTACATATTTTTTTATTCGACATAATGGGTCACAACTTGGGACCATAAAAAAATAGTCCCAAGGACGTATAAAAAATACGGGCAGAGTGTAATTAATGCATAAAATGTATCCTAGAAGTAACAGTCTAAGTATGTCGTTTTGGTAAGTAATTTTATTATTTAAAACTAGATATCGAATTGTTTGTTCATTTACCTACGAAAAGTAATTCCCTTTTTTTCTCCCTTGATCACTTCGGTTTTGTTCTTTTCAGCTCTGTTGACAGATGCGAGCCAAATGTCTTAATATTTGTGGCTTTTCATGCAAAAACTGGCTGATTCAGCCAGTTTTTTTGAACACATTTTTGTTGTCAGCGAGATTCCGTCTATATTGTTTATACATCCATAGTCCCGACGTATATGCCTTTCGGGATCCAAGCCAACCTCTCCTGCCCGTAATTGTTTTGGATGAACTTTTCGCTGTTCGCCACAGGTACACAGCTTTGCGTACTGGCCGTCTTGTAATGCATGACCAAAAACCCCATCCCTACCACAAAAACCTTCCCTGCTGCAGCCAGTCCGCGTCCAAAGCTTATCCAATGACAGTAGATGGGCTAAGACAACTCATGCCCAAGAAGAAAGCTTTCCTGAAGGGAGTCAAAGGGAACCGACATCATTAGTTTTGTGCGCTACCGATTACATCTTGCTTTCTCGAGGTCAGTAGAGATAATATTATATTACTCTTATCGTCAAATTTCTGCCAACATAAAAGCAAAACAAACCATTAATTGAATCGTAACGCTCGTAAAAATAACTATTTGGTCCGTTAAATATGTATTTGTACAAATAACAAGAGCTATTAAATGGTCAATCTCGTCAAAATAACAGATAAACTGAATAACAAAATGATTATTTTTAAAAAGGCATGGTCATTTATTTTAATTAACAGTACATGATTAACATTTATTGCGTTGTTTATATTCGTATATAAATTTTTAATTAAATTAAATACTATTTTTAATGAAAGCTTTTACTAATGATATTCAAGTACTGATAGATTACTATTTGCTTAACAATTACACTCAGCTTTCAAACACGTGGTGTAATATAAAATAGTGTCGTTGTAAAATATAGATTGTTTTTTTTAATAATTATAATTAATTAACATTCCTACGAAAACCATACTCGTATTTCTAACAGTAATAAAGAAAAAATATTTTACAAAACTACGGCGTGGGAAATGTGCAGCAGGAGAATAAGTGAAACCTGCCTATTAAAATAACCATCAACATTGTTGTGTATGTTACGAGTACTAAAAGGAATCATCATCATTCAGTTTTCTTCTGCTTGGTAAAAAACTAAAGTCTGTCTGAAGTAGCAGCCTCATTTAATGAAAGACATTTTGATTTATTCTCATTTGACATCTAAAGGCCCGTATTCTAGAACGACTCTCAAGCATTGATCTTTACTTGAATAAAATTAAGGGATAGCGCTCTATACGATAAATAGCGCCATCTCTTTCTAACTCAATTTAAGTAAAGATTAACGTTGAGTCTCGTTTAAGTATATGGGCCTACGAGTATGATTTGGTTAGATGGTGAGAAGCCGATGGATGATTACAGTCAAAGTCATTTGTTCCGCACTGTACCTATATTGCAAGCTGAAATGATAATATCGTCTTTTACTTGCATAAAATGGCAACACAGTCCATCGTTATTTCTATAAACAGGGCTCGTGAACGTACCTGCGCTCTTCCTACGGCGCAGTGTAATTACCATTTAGAGCGACAAATTTAAATATTTTTATTTTTCCAAGTAACATTTTGCGACTACTTTTTACTTCGAATGATTTTTAATACTTAAGTTGACGTTTAATACGTAAATGTATATGTAATTAAATATAGTTCCTTTATTCTCACGATTACTGTTGGTTGCAGATAACCATAATAGATTTACGGAGCAATCCGCAAATAGGGCTTATATTCTTTAATAAGGGCGTCCCAAAGAGAGATTCGAACCTCGGCTATGGCGTTACATGTAAGATAAGGTAATGTTAAATAGTACGTACTCATAAGTTGGATTCCTTCCCCAGGTCGTCCGTATAAAAGAGGATATTGGAGAAAATGTTGAAGGTTTTTTTATATTAAGTAAGGACGGTCAGGACGCTCACCTGTTGGTAATTGATACGCCTGACTATGACAGAGCGGCATTGATTGAGACCAACAACTGATAAACAGTTATTGTCCCCCATCAATGCCGCTATGCGCCCTTCATCCGAGACAACATATATTAGGTCCCTTTTACCCGGTAATTTCACTAATATGCATATATAACTTCAGTAAATGAAAATAAAAAGTGTTTATTCAGTTTAGATGGTCCTTACAGAACACTTATGAATGTCAAATGAAGCTACCACTGGTTCGGGAGGTAGTTTTCCACTGAGAATAAACCAGCAAGAAACTAAAGTAGTTACTCTTTTTTAAAAAATTGTGTTTAATCATTTGTAATCAAAATAATTATATAAAGCAAACTATATTTGCAATTTTCATCATATTAAATATTGGTAAAAATATAAGAATCTACAAAAGTACTATTAAGCAGTTAAGTATTATATAAATTTAAAAAGATAATAACAAAAAAAAAGTAGTGCAGGCTTGGAGATCAACATGTCCATGATTTTATATCTATACTAATATTATAAAGCTGAAGAGTTTGTTTGTTTGTTTGAACGCGCTAATCTCAGGAACTACTGGCCCGATTTGAAAAATTCTTTCAGTGTTAGGTAGCTCATTTATCGAGGAAGGCTATAGGCTATATATCATCACGCTACAAGCAATAGAAGCGGAGCAGTAATGAAGAATGTTCCAAATCCGGAGGGAAATTTTCATACTTTGAGATTCCGCTGCGTACGCTGCGTAAACGGTTAAAGTTTCGCAAAAGTCATGTATGAGAGTATTGCTACCCTTTTAAAGATCTATAAAAAAGTCCGCGACAGCATATGTCTATCTTTTAAGGTTGGCTCCCTATAACATATTTTTTGCTAAATTTTTTTTCTAAAATAATGCATCATTTTGCGAAGCTTTTTTCATTCATATGATATCAATCCTTATCCAAATAAATACTTTATTTATCACAAGTATTACATTTTTAATAAAATTGCCCTTTATCATTCAATTTAAATAAATATCTTATGAGATATCGCAGTTTTAACTCACCTATATAAACGAAGAGAGCATTAGGCCAAAGTAACTATTCCACGCGGACGAAGTCGCACGCATCATTTATATAATCTTCAATACTATAGTAATTCTTCTTATTAAAGTAGTTTTTTACTCATTCACGTTAGTTGAGGAAAGTATTATAGTTTTCAATAAATCCATTTACGTAGGAAATACTTTGAAGGTAACCCCTTACAGTTAGACCGCACAGTTTTTTATTTCCGACATATTAGGAAGGTTAGTTGCTATGATTTGAATAAGTTACATATTTACTAAAAAGGTTAGCTTTAGTATGCCCAAGTCATGATTTATTTCAAACTTTATTTGACAAAGAATATCTTGGATCGCAGAAGTTTTATGCTGACCCTTTTTAACTTACTTGCTTAGTAAAAAGGTAAATATACAGTGGGTCTACAAAGAACATTAAAATAAAGCACAACATTTCTGATTCAGTCTAGAAATGAATGTACAATCATTTAGCGCAAAGACAAAGTGTGTCTGCATCGTTCCTAGACATATCGAGCTGGATGCAATCTAGGAATTAATTATGAGATCCGACAGCGCGCTCGTTGCACTCGTGTCCCGTTTCAAAGGGATGTTATTCTCAAATTCGGCAGTCTCTTCCAACAATGCATTTTGCAATGAAATGTTTTTGCGACAAATAATTATAATTGTGAAATAAAACTTTTACTTGCAGCACTGTTGAATATTTCAAATTTGTATGCGGAGTAACAAATCTATTTTTATTTTCTGGTTCTATATTTAGCATAAAATGAGGGCGACTCATGCCCAGCATAGGCCAACCCCCAACCAGATGGACGGATGACCTGGTTAAGGTGGCGGGTAGCAGATGGATGTCAACTGCTAGGGATCGCCCCGCGTGGAAATCATTAAGGGGGCCTTTGTTCAGCAGTGGACATTTTAGGCTGTGATGATGATGATGATGCCCAGTACAAGACTGAGATAGGTAGTGGGCAAGTTGTTGTATATTTTCTAGAATAAGATGTCAATAATTAGAAAACAAGATAAGATACAATTCATATTATTAACAAGAGCTTATAATTTGTAAAATGTCATTCCTCCTGGACGACTAAGGCCTATACACGGTGGGGACGTTGAATGAGCTGATGATAATGATAACACGAGTTTTATATATTTATTACGAGTAATAGGTTCTTAATGTGTAATGTGTTTTCGATTTTTCGAAATTATATGTACGTTATCCGACGCTCTTACGGTAAAAGAAAACATCGTGAGTAAACCTGCGCACGCCTACGTATAGATTCAAAGGTTGTGCATGAAGTCGTCCAACCCGCCTTGAGCCCGCGTGGACGACGAAGGCCTAAGCACCCTATACGGATTAGCGCGTGCACCTCGGTGGGGTCATTGCTTGAGCTGATGAAAAAGAATAAGAGGAAGAATAGATACAAATTTTAATTGATGAATGAGTTGTTTCGCTGCAATAAGTCCATATTATTTGACACCAATATTTCTTAAGGTTAACGTACCCCATTGTTACGCCCTTGAGATTCATCGATTGCAAAAACTGCATCAAGTGCTCAAAGCTTCGCGTCGCCAAGCACTCGGCATTAATTATGCGTTCCGCTGCAACGCTGTGCATTTCCTCTCGCTCGCGAATCCACTTGGATACTTTGTGCACAAACACACGGAGCTTAAGAGTTAAATGGCTTAGTTTTTTACATTTATTAGGATTATGACGTTATTAGTTTCTTTGATGTCTTATGGCAACTACAAAGCTAATAATTTAATGAATACAAAATAATTGCCAATATACTTAGAAAAAAAATCAGGCGTCAGTCCCACTTTACAGATTAGTGTTCTAGATAGGTTATTTGCCTGAGCAAGAAGCAATTGACATGAAAGTACGTGGATCGATGGACAAACCAACATTTTTCCATACCATTACAAAAATACCTCAAGTCTGCGAACCTACGTTTGGAGTAATTCTACCGACGAGGCTCCATTCCTATAATGGAATCCTTTGTATTGCAGAGGAGAATTGCATAGAATTGGAATCAATTTTTGACTGTTCCTTGAATATATAATGTGGAAGGAAATACTTAAGCATTGTATTTCCTTACAATGTATTAGTAAAGAATATATAACATAAATTTAAATAGAATATTATTTTAGTAGGAACGCTACTGTAGGCGATATTATGTCTTGCCATTTGGGGATAGAAACTTGTACTAATTTTGCGGAGTCTCACACAAATTTCCATCTCTTATTTTAGGGGCCGAGTGAAATTTTCATGAAAAATAAGGCACGTTTTTCGTTGGTAACAAGGAGTTTATCTTACGATTTTTAGTTTGTTGATATGCAATTTCACGTCTACTAATTTTATATATACTATTTTATTATTATGAGATTTTTTTTATTTCATTTGGGTTTTTGTTTAAGTGAGGACGAGATTATTTTATCTCCTCGAGAACTAGTTCTGTATACATACGAGTATGATATATATTTATAGGTACACATGATATCATATTATTAATTTTTATTAAAACACATAAAAAATGTTTCTACTACAAAAAACTACCATCGCCAAATACTACGCTAAGTTCTACGAACTGCGGCGCGCTACGATATCTACAGCTTTATTTTCGTAGCAATTCTTTCAATAAGTGACTTCTGTCTACGACACGCCCGCTCTTCAGTTCAACGAAGGCCATTTTATATGTTTGATCAATTCCTGTTAAAACATAATAATATTTACTAGCAGGAATTTGTAATAGTGTATTTTTTGTCTCTCAGTGTCATTGCCATTGCACGGACGTCTTCAAATGCTAAAGCATCATCATCATCATCAGCTCATTCAACGTCCCCACCGAGGGCCACGAGCCTACCCGTATAAGGTGATTGGACCTTCGTCGTCCATGCGGGCCCAGTTCGGGTTGGACGATTTCACGCAGGTTTCCTCGCGATGTTTTCCTTCACCGTAAGAGCATCGGATATCGTACACATATTTTTCGAAAATTCGAAAACACATTGGTACGTGGCGGGATTTGAACCTCAGCCCTCTCGGTAGGAGGGCAACAGTTACACCATTGAAACACCGACGCTCCTATTCAAGAGCAATATATTCAAAACTTTCATATTTTCCAAAGCAAACATTTTATTAAGTACCTTATCTTATCATATGTCCTAAGTAATAAATATTGCTATAGAATAAAGTATTTATTCTATAGCAATACTCAAATAATTTCAACGTTCGAGTATAGTCGTATATCGATGTATCGCAATCTGTCATACCATCGTGACCTCTCATACATTATGCCTTATGCCTGTTACACGTGTCAAATGCCTCTCTCCCGCTGTCTGTACGTGACTCGATTGGGGGCGCATCGATTTATTGAATCGACACCGGACAATCGAATCGATGGCTTATGATCATGACGTCTTGTGAGTAATGATTATTCGATTGTTTGTGGCCGGTCGCCCGTGAAAGTGGTTAACGATTTTTGATACTTAATAGGATTAGTGATAAAGATTGATGGGATGCGGACGATCCTTTATCATGGGTAAGAAAGAAATAGCTTTGAGTTACGGCTTCAAACTCTCCACTTGCTTTCTTTGAAGAATACCAACAGTGCAGCAGGTTCTTTAATATTATAAAGATAAACAATCTAAGTCACTCAACGCGCAATGGAGCGAGCTATGCTCGGGGTCTCCCTTAGGGATAAGATCAGAAATGATTTAATCCGTAAGAGAACTAAAGTTACCGACATAGCCCGCCCGATCAGCAAGTTGAAGTGGCATTGGGCTGATCACGTATGTCGCAGAACCGATGTCCGTTGGAGCAGACGAGTTCTGAAGTGGAGACAGCGTCTTGGCAAGCGTAGCGTAGGACGCCCGATGGACCGACGACTTGCGAAAGGTCGCTGGTGGAGGCTGGATGAGAAAAGCGGAGTAAAGGATATCTGGCGCAAAATGGGGGAAACAATCTGAATCAATAGGGGACGGAGTCTTGGTAAGCGTAGCATAGAACCTTCAGCCCGACTAAAAAGCTGGTGGAGGCTGAATGAGAAAAGCGAGGGACAGGGATATGAGAAAAAGTGAGATTCTTACTGTATGGTAGACCTGATACCGAGTCTTCTAATTAGGTATCCATTACAGTGTTAGGTATCGTCGTTAAATAGGAGTGCGATGCTGTTCTGTATTTCAAGAAGGGCACTGTATCAAGTGAAATTAATATGTCAAATAGAAATGGTATGTCGGGTGACAGACTCAGGCAAATGTTGACAGAAACATACTGTCAATAGATATAAGTTGCCTTCAACACTACATCTATCATTGTGATCCACCAATCACTCATCATCGGGTAAGCTCCCTAAAAAGTAGAATAAGATAAAAAGGCTTCTTAAATTTTTCGGAAAGTAACAACATAATTCAAGTAGTTCGATGTACACAAAATAATACGAATAAACATGCCTAAAAAATTGCTAACCAATATAGACCAATGTTTAATGTTTATCAATAATTCAGGATTTAAAAATATTGTATATGGTAAAGTACTGTACATATGAACTTACGTAGGTAGTAAGCAAAATAAACGGCTAGAAATAGGCATATTGAAATACGTTAGAAAATATGTTACATTTTCTTCTTCAAAGTTGTATCATATGTCTAGCCTATAACATTTTCGATACTCATATAAATCAGTCTGCTAGTCAGACCGAATTCATCTTTGATATGTGACATATCTAGTGAAGAAAAAGAATCTCTTTTTACTTACAACTGGGTCAAATGTCCTTTGATTGATAGTCGCTGGCGTCTTATGTTAGGACGAGCTGTCCACTTAGGAGTAACTAAATCTTCACGTCACCCAACTTAAAATGAAGGCATATAGGAGATATATATGAGATGTGCCATATAAAGATTTATTATACATGCTTTACTATGTACCAACTGAATATCGAAGTTGATTAAGATAAATTGTCACCATACTGGAACATAAGCTGAATTTTGCTTAATGTAGACATGGCAAGCATAGCGTAGGTCGCCCTCCGGCCCGATGGACCGACGACTTGCGAAAGGTCGCTGGTGGAAGCTGGATGAGAAAAGCGGAGGATGTCTGGCGCAAAATGGGGGAGACATGGAAGTTGAGGCAACTTTTAAATACCCTAGATATGAAAATCCTATTATTTTAGTATTATGGCAATGTTTTATAAAAATAGTAGATATAAAATTGTAAAAAAAAATTTAATAAATAAACTAATCAGGTTATTAGTGCAGCATACAAAATAGTTCTCAAATAATAAAACTTTCAATAAACTACGACTAAGACGAATTTATTAACTAATTTACGATATAACATTAAAGACAAAGTTAAATGGTATAGAAATGAAAATATGAGGTAAACCATAGGTTATATATAGACCTAATATAAAAATTAAACGGCCAATGAACTTTCTCTAAAAAAATATCTCAAATGCTTCGACGTCAGTGCAGTGAGGCGACATCATAGACAAACTTGCTATAATTTTATTATACATTCGCTTGCATAGGGAACGGGAAAAAAACAGTACGCCCTGCCACATGACAAAACCGAAAAAATGTAAATCGACAGCCATTCAGGAACATGCAGCTGAGGAAAAGAGATGAAAACGCGTCCCATCCAGTTGGCATGATGCCCAAACCCCATGGACGCCATAAATGAACCTTATCTTCGTATTCACAGGGTGTGGTTTTAATTGAGGAAAGGACAGATGTAAAATTGCCCCGACATTTTCTGCGTCTGATATTTTTTGTTTTTCCGGTATTTGCAGTTCTTATCAAACGCGATAAGATTGTGAACGTGATTTTGGATGTTGTATCCACGGTTTGTAGGTCTGGATAAAGGGTCGCTTGTTTTTGTCGTAGCATTGTATTATTTTTTTTAGATAAGTATTGGTTAATACTACTACCACTATAAAGTGGCAAAGGTCAAATATTCTATATTTCTATAATATCTCTATTGAAACTTATATTGAGGTATTAAATATTTGTGTCATACCCTAGACTTGAATTAGACAAAAGATGAAGATGCAGAACGACACAACGAAATAGGTTTATTTTATATTAAAAAAAGGTTTTGAAAAACCTAACCATCATCAGCTCATTACATGTCTCCGCGACTGGCACGAGCCTACCGTAAAACGTGTACGTAAGGTCGTCCACCACGTCCTTAAATGCTCACTAGCCGAGCAATATACCTTATACCTTAGCCCTTTAGGGACTATATCTAGCACTCTTTAATATTAACTATTTAGCCTAAAATGGGCAGTCTAGCACTTTTCCACTATCTTGAAAATATTGCCAAAGTATAAAGTTGTCGCCATGCCAACAAGTTCTTTTTACAATATAAAAACTTATGAATACCTATCGAAATGATAACAACGTGTTATTATAATAAAAGTTCAAATAAAGAAAATAAAAAAAAGTTCATTATTTAAAACAAGCCGACTAACTTAGTTAATAAGTTCCTAAATACTATATATTTAATAATATATATATTTAAGAATATATTTAATAAACAAAAGGTAGTTTCGAATATGAATAAACCATAAAGCTATGAACAGGCATTAACTTACAAGAAAATGTATTAGGCACTCAAACTAATTTCCAATCTCTCAACTGCAAATCTTATTACCATTGGGAAAAGGCCGATATTCCAGAATCAATAAAAAAGCGATAAAAGCGCTGAATTCTCGGGACTTCTCTAATCCCCGATATCCTACAGGGAAACGCAATTAAACGGGCACGAGACTGAACGAAACATCTGGAAAGTTATTCATAATGAGTGGAATAAGGTTCGCCACGTTAATTGAGTGAAAGAGCGTGCAGGGATTCTTTTTTAGGCAATTTAAATATTGATATGCCTTGAATTCTGCTGTATTTACGGCTAACCCAAACCGCGACAAGGAGTGTCTAACCTTACTTTTAACTAAATTAGGTCATGCATTAAATCGCCTGCAGAACGATTCGAACTGATTAGGTGATTGAGGCGGGTTCATGTATGCAAATTAACAGAGAAATCATAAATTTCAAACAGAATTTACTTTGGTACATTTTTTTTTATTCATTTTAGGTAATACAAATAGTAACCATCTAAGGGATGTGAGTGTACGTTTAGTGTACATGCCTATAACATTTTGTTCTGTTTCTATACGCATAGTATAGTTCATTATCATTTCTAAATATGAATAAAGTATTAATAAAAATTTAAATATATACAATAAGATATTTTACCTTGCCCGGTGAAGCAGTAATGGCCATCTGCGGCCAACAGCAGAAGTCAGTTCAAAAAAAAAAAAAAGATATTTTATTCATAGGGAAACTCCCTATAAATAAAATATCTGGTTGAGGTCGCCATAATGTGGAAAAGGTGCCCAAGAGGCTGGTCACGTTGACGCGCTGAATTGCTAGGCTAATTCTCTATCCGAGATAAAGACCAGCCTTGTATCGTGAAATAACTCTGCCAAACGCTTAGCCAAATCACGATAAAGTTTATAGGCACTTGGTCCCCGTAAGCCTAATGTTTCGACAAATTATCTAATATATAATTTTTATGTTAATTCAAATGCAAACCTCTTTAAAAATTGATTACTGAGTCATCTTCGATAATATGTTTTTTTTTTATGTTATAGGGAGCAAACGAGCTAGAGAGTCACCTGATGGAAGTGATTATCTCCGCCCAAAAACAACGGAGACACCAGAAGTGTCACCGACGCGTTGCTTGCCTTTTAGGAAGGAATACGCTCTTTTCTTGAAGGTTCCAATGTCATATTTTCCGGGGAAAACCGCTGCTGGGAGGTCGTTCCATAAAAGCAGTGTGCGTGGAAGAAAGTTCCGCATTAATCGAACGGTTGTGGAACGCCAACCATCAAGATGATGAGGAATGAATTTCATCTTATGACGGGTAGTCCGATGATGGAATGCAGCAGCAGGTATAAGATCGAACAATTCTTTGGAACACTCCCATTATACAAACGGTAAAAAACACAAAGACTTGCAACGTCCCTGCGTAAGCCCAAAGAGTCAAGACAACCGTGATTGTTGGATCATATTGACCATCCTAGCGGCTCTACGTTGTATACGATCAAGAGGAAGAAGAAGGTATTTTGGTGCTCCAGCCCAAGATGCGAGCAATACTCCATATGTGGACGCACCTGTGCCTTATAAAGCTGAAGACGCTGGTGGGTGGGAAGTAATGCTTCGCTCTGCCTAGCACACCCGCTTTTTTGACTAATTTAGCTTTGTACTTCCAAGTGACCACGAAACTGAACATCACTAGAAATGTCTACACAAGGATACCGATGTCAGGCTTTATATTTAAGGGAGTGCTACCGAACCTTGGACCTACGACAACGGATCCTTTTTAGTGGTGAATGCGCATGCTTGTGTCTTCTTTGGGTTAAAAAACTAAATTGATATTAACATATGTATGATTGCTAGTAACATATGTAAACACATCTATGAACGTAATATGTAGGTACGAATGATAGCCAAAAATAGGCGGAAAAAGCCACAAGTGAGTTGCTAGTACAAAAAGTACAATAAACACATGGTCTGCAATTAAATCAATTGATTGTACAAAACAAATTGATTTCTAAACAGAAAATTCAATTATCATAATTGTCTATCACAAAAGAGGAACACAGTATTATATAATAATCTGTTAAACCTTTTACAAAGTCCGCAGATTCTAAGAAAACCAGTTTCAGGTTCAGTGGTAAGTACCAACGACGCTCTTTCGCATTTCATGTGGGAACTTTGACATGCCCGAATTAATTATGCAAAGAATTAATTATGAATCCTCATATAACTTTTTAAGTATGCGCAGCAGGTGCGGTTTGTTTAATGCTTGAATACTTTTCTCTTTGAAATTAAATCCGATTTTAAAATGCACTCATATATTTTTTAGTCATTAAATCTAGGTGTCGTAGTACAGAAAACGGGTTTATTATGTAAATAAACACATTTGTTCACATATCAGTGAACATGACTTCGAATTTTATTTTTATTTTAGCAGACAATATGTGAGCTGTAGCATTACGTTAAAATTGAGCGTTATCCTTTTTGTCCAGTAAATGGGAAATCACTTATCGTACAAAAGTATTCCAGACCATAACGAGCCTTTTATGTAGGTAATGTTTGGACATAAGCCGCCTTTGCCTCATTTGATGGAATTTGGGGGGAATACAGGGGTGGGTTGGTTGACTTGGATCAGTAAATGTATAATGGGGGTGATGAGTGACTCACAAATATATCTCATTAAGACTGTAAATATAGCATAGGTAAAAATGTATTAAATTTCAACAACCTTTGTTCTCACCAAGTGGCGACATCAGATAAGAATATGTACACACCGCTAGACTTACTTGCCATTAGGGACAAAACTTTTAGCAGAACGTAAAGAAGAATTCTCTTATGTAATCTTTCATATGTATTATTATCTCCAACCCAAACATATCCCTTGACTATCGTTAAAGAGGTCATATGTGCAACTGTAGCCTGACACGAGATTTCAAAGTGGCTAAAATAGCCTGAAGCACGAGCATAATCTTTATTAAACAATAAAGTCATTAATAATTTATTTAAATACTAAATGAATTACCAACAAGGTTAAAATAAAGCCAGTGGTTCATAAATAATATAATTAAAAACTGAAATATTTTTATCAAAGTTTTACCGAGTAGATTTTCATGTTTTATTTAAGTTTCAAGCTTTCGAGTTTAAAGTTTATAATCAATTTTGTTGGAGTATTAGACGCCAAAGTGATTAATTTTAATAGAAATGACAAGATCGTAAGCATTAGAGATACACAAAGTTTACTTACGTAGAATTCTAAGACTATAATTATCTTGTGATTGCTTTACATAGGTTATCATTTTATTTATCAAAACTTATAAAGCTCTAGCCAATGAAATTTGTGTGACACATAAACTCATTAAATTTGTGATAGTTAATGTAAATTGTTTAAAAAACAATAAAACTGATTGTAATGTATTACACCAGTGATTTCAGAGTGAGATTATATGTTATTCATAGTATAAGTTCATCAAAAATGGGTAGGTGCTAGTAAGATTAAGATACGCAGAAAACCTTATACGCTGTCTTCTTAAATAAAAATCTATAAATAAAAATAAAAAAAGCAAAACTAAAATAAAGTAACAGATATGTACTACAGAACATTCACAATCTCCTATAATAACTCCAACTTCACAAAAGCGTCACAGAGTCGCCTTAATTAACTTTAGTTCATTAATTAACGAAGAGAAACTTGGTAATTTTTCTCTACGAAGAAGAATATCCGTGCAGATTAACTTTTTTCATCGCAAGAAACCGCGAATACCCACAGCAATTCGCAATGCTTTTATGTACTTAATGCATTATTTACACAATTATGTAATACCTAACCAAGAACTATACCTGAAACTCGAATAAAGAATAAAAATCTATAAAAATCAATTTTACAAGAGCGTGGGTGGCTCAATGGTGTGGACTGTCGCCTTCCTACCGGGAGGGCTGAGGTTCAAATCCCGTCATGTACCAATGTGTTTTCGAATTTTCGAAAAGATATGTACGTTATCCGACGCTCTTCGGTGAAGGAAAACATCGTGAGGAAACCTTCATGCACCGGCGAAGAAATTCGAAGGTTGTGTGTGAAGTCGTCCAATCCGCACTGGGCCCGCGTGGACGACTAAGGCCTAATCACCCTATACGGGTAGGCTCGTGCCCCTCGGTGAGGACGTTTAATGAGCTGATGATGATGATGATGCATTTTAGAAGAAAAAGTGTTTTGTATTTCAATAGATTTTATAGAGGCTGTGTAAATTAATTGAATCTTTTAATCAGCTAACCTGCTTTAAGGATCCTTTAGCACCAGCTCACAGCAAGAGCGTCGGATAACGTACATATAATTACGAAAATTGGACAATACATTGGTACTTGGCGCGTTTTAAACCTGCATCTGAAGGCAACAGTCCACACCATTGAGCCACCGACGCTCTTACGTTTAGTTGTATACTTCTTGTTAAGGAATCCTGAATTTATCACTTAATCCCAGTCGTTAAGGGCCTGACTGGCCTCGTCAGATAAGTGACCAGGAAATCCGACCGTGACCATCTCCGTCCCTTCCCCACAACCTTGTTATGAGATACGATATGAGAACGTCGATGTCAATTCCCGTTTGCTATCTTTGTATTTACTTGTGTAAACAGGGTTTTCTTTTATTAGGTGCTAGTGCTACATTGATTGTTTTGTAGGTTTAAGCAAAAATTAAGATCATTATTATTGAAAATTAATATTATTATTGTAAGTAAGGAGTCACATATTTTTCTCCCATAGAAATATTTCGAGGGAAAGTTTTTGACTGCTGTTTGAAATAATAAAGATCAATTTGGTATTTTTAGGTTAGTTTCAAAATTTTTTTAGTTAAGTTATATTTAAATTAACAAAATACTCGCGGGCAATAACAATAATAAGAGCGGGCAAGGGCTCTGCAGTTACATTTAAGCAAAGACTTAGAAGTTTTTGCTTTTAAATCGGTATTGCTTACTATGCTAAATTAATCTTGATTAGTATTCTTACACTTTCAGTTATTACTTAGTTTTTCAAATGATCAGCACTTAAGTCTTAAAGTCCACTGGACTAGTCCTAATATTGACCTTTATCGAATAACTGACATAAAATTAACACATTTCAAAAAGAAGACAATTTCTACTGCCTTCAACAAACTGAGATTTTTTTTTTATTTGTGGTCTTTTAAAAGTTGGGTGCCAGTGTCGAGTCACGTGTACCTATTTTGCTATTTGTTTGCGTACTATTAATATGATTGTCAATTCCAATAGAAATAATTTATTTCGATTACATAAGAGACTTTGAGTTTCATAAAGACCATGGCCTAAATCGCGGTCACCGTCGACAGCGTCAAATTAGAATAAATTGGAACACATAACACTCATAAACAGGAATCAAACCCACGTCCTCTAGTCTATAAATGACATAACCAAGGTGAGACAAACAACGGTAACAATATAAGCTATATGATAAGCATCTAGTGCTATTCCGTAGTATTCTCATTCTATTTCCTTCTAAGGAAATGCGCTTCTCCAATCCTAGCAAGCTTACACAAATTGCTTCGCGGAATTCATTGCCATATAAAAAAACATTTCCATAAATTGAAAGAAAAATGGTCTTCCCGGACAAAACAAGGGACGGTCGTAAAACGTGGAATTAATGAAAAGCTTTAAACGTAAGTTTTAAGCGTTCAAAGGAATTGGAGTGATCGGTAAGCGTATGTTTAATATATTAATCTTCATTGAGATCCAAGGATGGTTTTTACGACGCCTGGACAAATATGAAAACAAAAAAGTGTTAATAAGTTGTTGATTATTGTATGTATGCATATTAAATCTAAATGTTTAATTGGGTTCATTTCTCACGATTTACATTAAGTACATAACATTATTTAACAGGTAAAAAAAAGTATAAAATTACCAAATCCATTTAAGCATTGCTTTTCAGTGAATACATATATTAAGCTGTTAAATCGTATTGGTTTTGACGTAGAACTAAAAATAAATACTGAATTCGTATTCAATTCAATAGACAATTTCTATTGGAACTGAAGCGATCGAGCTATCCTTATACTTAGGCTGCACCCTCACTAAGGCATTAACTTTTTCCTTTCACTGTGGTGCAGTGGAGACTGCTAACTAGGATTTTATTGCGAGCAATGGCGCTCTGAATGGCGTCACTTTATTTTATATCTTTCCTAGGACGCCCGAGTGGGTTTTCAGAGGCGTTAATAGCAACTTGACAAGTTTTCAGGTTAACTCATTTGATATTTTACGCAAGCTTAACTGCGATTAAGTGATTTATGATTCTAGAGAAATAGTCAGTACATAGTAAGAAGGCACAGTGTTTGAGATAGTTTTCATGTCGCATCGCTTAAATCTATAAAGTTAATAAATCAACCAGCCTATCCCATTGCAGGACTTATCTAATCATCATAACTTTTCTCGGTGAACTTTTTGGTATTGGCCTACACAGCTTTACCGGGCAAGTAGCGAGCGCAGATAGCTCTTAGTTTACACAGGTCTTTCCAAACATGGCTTTGGTTGGCCCATAAACTACCGCATGGGTCCAATGTCGACATAATATTACGTCATCCAATACAGGAAGGGACTAGATTAATGTAGCCAGTCACCTATTCGATGGCAACATTTCAAATTATGTGATTTTTAAAAGAAATATCCAAATTTTTGTAGCCGCTGTATTTTGAACTACTAAAAGTGATTTACACATAGCTTGTTATTAGCTAGTAAGTATGTAATTCCGCCGTTATTTACTACATAATATAAATAACTTACGACAATAATAAACAATAATTAATTGTCTTTTAAACAGATTAGATTCAATTCATATCACGTTGAAATGACATCCTTTTAGATTTTTATCATGGGGCGGACGCGCGTCGCATTTCAAAGCCACAGGTGTTAAATCTATGGATGTTGCACATTTTACAGTTAGGATAAAACAACAGAGGGTATTATTACGGTAAGTTTTCCTTAATGAAGACATTTATGTTAGGTCCTATCATATATTTTTATATTTATTGATTATATCCACTTCATTTGTTAATTTTTATTTTACTGTACTTGTTTTTTTTTTCTTGTCTTTGTCAATATTTACCTGTTGTTTTTCAATAAACGCTTTTCCTTTCTTTATTACAAGATTCCATGACTTTTTTTATAGAACAAAGTATAATAAAAGCCCGTTTCGCTTACCTTATTGTAATTCTTAATCACCAATATTTTTTAAAGAGTTACCAGTTGTGTATGTCCAGTAGAGCGTCGGTGGCTCAGTGGTCATTTTCGAAATTATATGTACGTTTGTCCGAGGCTCGTACGGTGAAGAAAAACATCGCGAGGAAACCTGCGCACGCCTACAAAGAGATTCAGGGGTGTGTGTGAAGTCGGCTAATCCGACTTGGCCCGCGTGTTCGATGAAGGCCTGTACACCATATCTGTGGGGGATAGTGGATACTTAAGTTATTTTTGTGTTCTCAACCAACTGACCTGGGGTCTTACCGCGATCTCTTACAACAGCATTACAATAATATTACTTCGCCTTTTCTGGTACAAATATGCTGACGTATCATTATAGTAATACTGTTTTACGAGATGGCGGTAACTCCTTTGATCTCGAGTGTTACTTTATGGATCGCATGTTATCTCGCTTATATCCCTATCAATGACTATAAGAGTAAGTGAAATAGCAACGAAGTTCCGCACAATAACGAGTGAGAAATGTAAGCCATTACCCTGAGATATCGTTTACCTTTCCCGTATCGCGTAGACGACAATAATAGCGACACGATTACTGAGCCCTGTTGTCTGTCATTGAACAGTGAACTCTTAGAATTGTTATAGTACGATTCACGAAAGATGACAACAAATAGCGGCGTTCTACGCAAGAGAGTAATGTAATGTAAGTCAAACACAAAAATTCATCAAATTTATTCAACAAAATACAAAAAAATCTGCCGTTTCGCGCCACTGCACTTCTAAGAATACCTAAAAATGACTTCTGCGCAGCGGTCATCTTTCGTGAATCGTACCAGTTTTGATTTCGGCCAATTATTTACACAGCGCTAAGATACAAACCCTGAAGCTTCCTGATATTTGGACAAAGCTCTGTTACCAATATTAAACAAAAAAGCCGCCCCACCGGTTCCTACTGAAAGTTTATATTGTATTACGTTGGTAATAAAATTTTAATCACGCAACCGCCTCCTACGGGCAATAAATTCTAAATTATAACAAAACACATGTGGATCGAACTAGGCAACGTTACATGGATATGTTGGCTGGATTTTAAAGAGAACACCGCAACTTATTATTTATAAGTAATCATGTTTTGTTTAAAATTGTTTCAGAACACTTTTGCTAAGTTAATCATGAGTCCACTGGTCTTGTCTCAAATCTAAATAAAAAAAATAATAAGAAAAAATTAACGGGAACTAGTACTAAACAGAGAAAAAGGACACAAAGGTTCCCAAAAATACAATTATTATTTTAATACGAACACTAATGGTAAGGTGATTTGTCATAATCTCCACGTTTGGTAGATATATGATAGATTGGGTTGGAGATAATGAACTTATTAAAAGTTGGATCAGTACCCAACTAGCTCAGTAGCTAGGGCTATGTCCCCAAAAAGTTGTATTCTATTCTGCCTAATTGTACATGGCACAGAATTGCATCATCATCATCAGCTGATGAAACGTCCCCACCGAGGGACACGAGCCTACCCGTATAGGTGTATAGGCCTTAGTCGTCCACGCGGGCCCAGTGCGGGTATTTGGACGACTTCACGCACAACCTTTGAATCTCTTCGCTAGCATGCGCAGGTTTCCTCACGATGTTTTCCTTCACGGTAAGAGCGTCGGATAACGTACATATATCAGCCGCTGAGGAAGCCTAGTTAAAACTAAGGCTCAGTAGCCTCTATATTTTTGTCCAAACCGACACAATGATTAAAATTATTGATGCCTTAGCATTATTTCATGTTTCAATCAATTTCATTTACCATATTCCAATGACATTTTTATAAGACTTCAAAGGTGATAGAAGCAATCAAATTAGCAATTACATTTGGCTGCACGCGTATTACTTAGCAATTGAAATCAACGATAATCAATAACCATTACTACAGAGCTGACAAAGTAATGAACTGGACACACTAAGTCATGTATGCAGCTAATGAAGTCATTATATTTTCCGAACGAAATCATAAACGTATGCAGTTGTGAAGCTATTTAATGCTTGGAGTAGGTAGTCATATTCATATATCTGTGGTGTTTACGTTAAGATTGCCTAAGGCAAGCCGCATATAAATAAGACTTAGGTGAAATGTATATAAATAAAAATAATTAATTTATGAATAAAATCATGAGGAATTCAGTATTGATCGCGGCTAGGCCTAAAGATCATTGATTCGAATCGTTGAAGCTACTTTTCAATATTTTCGTTTTAACTTTGCAAGCTGAACTTCCTGATTAGGTGAAAAAAGAGATTTTCATCTTAGGATACGTTAAGCCAATTGTTAACCCTAAGTCCCGCAAACAATAGATTTTCTTTTCCCGCTAAGTTTGCAAGCTGTTTATATTTTGTACTAAAAAGCTCAGCGGTTCGGTATGCCCCTGTTAGAAATAGATCCAAGTGCATTATTTATCGATGAAAAGGATTTTCTACATGTTTAACTTCTAAAGTTTGCCTCAGTCCCAGGATTCACAATTAAACTCAGAATAGCTTTATTTAAGTATTTTACAGATAATTTTGAATCATCATTAATATTTATTATTTTTTATGATTCTAACACCGGCTCGGAAAATGAATCCTAATACAACTGCATAGTGTCGCTGTTAAAAACCATCAACAAAAAGTCCATAAAAATCATAATTATCTTAGAAATTGTTAATAAACAGTTCATTGCAATTATATACAATGTTTCAATGAAATTTTACACGAAAATCTTACAATGTTCAACGTGCAATTTGGTTTTATAAATCGCCGCCACTGAATCCCCGATTACGTAAATGAAGCGATTACAGTAACAAATTGTCGCGTGTTCAATGCGCGCCGTTGATCGTTAAAAATTACAAATTTATGACAAAGTTGACATTGGCACGCGTTAATCCCGAAAAAAAGTGTAGTGTCTATTCCGGTAGGAGAGATCGTGAAAGTGTTCACACGTCGCTGCGCTTGCGCTGACAGTTATTTAGATCATCCAAAAACAAGTCATCAAAACCGCGCGAAAACTGCTGTCATACTATTTCAAGCTGTCAAAATATGAAGCGGTAATGGACAGTCGCTATGAAGGATTTATTAGCTAATGAGAAATCATAAATAGATAATATTTTTAACAAGTAAGTCGGTACTGCTTTAAAAATAAATACCACTATATAATGTTTACAATTATAAGGATAAGATGGCGATGTGACAAGCAACCAGCTAGTACTTTGAATGAACAGTAGAAAAACGTAGAATCATCGCATCGGATGGGTGACAGGAAAGTTAAGTTGCTAATTTGTGATGTCAAAATGGCATAGTGTTCAGTTATTTCACTACCCACCTCATTTTCAGGCTAGGACACAGCTATACTAAACACAAAGCCGTTATGGTGAAAGATCTAAATAAAATTGAGTTACCGACGCAAACAAACTTATACACAGACGCCATGCAAACTTGCACAGTCCACAAATTACATTCGCCACGGAATTCGTAATAATAATTACAGCAAACACCAACACGCAAATAGAGACATGTTCTCCATGGCACATGGATTAATCAGATGCAGTCTACACAGCGCCTTGAGAGTGCATCGGAATAGTTGACGCTTGGTATCGAGTCAATAACACATGGAATATACTTGTAAAATATAAAATCTCGATACAGTCTTAAGTAGTAGTCAATAAATCCATATATTCAATTTTCTTTAGGTATCAGGTAAGTATTCAGCTTACGAATATAAATCACCAAAAAAAGTATTTACATGATCCTTGTGACCACCAGAAACTGAACTATAAAGGTAGCTCTTCAAGTGAGGTTAAAATTTAACTTCACAAAAATCACACTAAAAACTCCATTAAAAATCCTTTAAATAACTGTTGTTGAGTAATATTTTCATTTCAATAGCAGATCCAGCCTTTCTTAGCCCCATAGTTATGCTGTGCGGAAAATCCTGTGGCCAGCAGTGGTTATAAGCTAATGACGCTGAAGATTTTTACTAGGTGGTAGACTCGGTACTGAGTCGTCTAGTGCAACGCAGTGCCAGACATCGCCCCGTGAAACAAAAGCTTCTTCTGTCTTTCGGGATAAGGCCACTGTAGCTAGTAAAATTACCGGGTATAAGAGACGTAACATCTGCTGTCCCGGGTGACAGGGAAGTTGTTGGTCTCAATCATTGCCACTCTGTCATGGTCAGGCGCATCATTTACCATCAGTTGAGCGTCCTGAACGTCATGTACACTTTGTAACATAAAAAAAACATCCATAACATAAAAAAAATATCGAGGAATCACTGATATGGGAAATACAGTTTTTACTAGTTTCCATGTCAGGGACTCACCCTTTGAATCAGCATTGTAATATAAACCCCGAACAATGTATTGCATACTGCTTGTAAAGATATCACTGTTGGGTTATGAATAAATGATTTATTATTATTATTATGGTTTCGAAATCCTTAAGATTCACGGGCCACATAGTGGCGGTCTTTTGGAAGGCATGTGTGGGGCCGAAGCCAACAGCACAGAGGCCTTTTTTCGAATGTTTAATCTTTTTAAGTGTTACACGTGGCGGATGCCATCACAGAATGCACAATATGATACAACCCATGATGGCCTCCGCCAGGTGTAAAGACTATTGTAAATATATGGAAACTACGATACTGGGCTATGGAATTGAGTTTTGGTGGACTAGATATCTGGGCTATAGCGGAGACTACGGACGCCTGTCATTAAACTAGTCTCACAGTAAAATAGAGACAGGCGGTGACTCGCCGCGGCTAATGGTCGCCTGCAGTGGGGCGACGAGGGCAACATGGCGCTCGCGGCTAGCGGTGTCGAGAGGTGCGGCACCGATTTCACCATCGCGAGTAACTACGCACGTCACTCGGAGCGGGTTTCCTCGCTATTACGCCATTAGACACTTCCACCCCCGAGCATATAGCTCTAGCGACTCACTCCCGACGGCCAATGAAGGCAAGCGGGAGATGGGGATCTGGTCCTCATGGGGTCCACTTCGCCCACCGGCGGTGAGACGAAGGCGAAGACCAGAGAGTTCCCCGGAGCGCGCCACACACCATCAGCTCGCCACAAGCTGCCCGACGGAGACTGATTGCACCGATAATACTAGCATAAAGCTAATACCACCAGCGGGCGATGGGGTCGTCACGTCCCTACGCGCTTATTATTATTATTATCCTTTCTTATGGTACAGCCAATGTGTAAGTACATACCTCACACTCATTAACTAAACCAACGTGGAAGGTTGCGGTTAAATCCCTTTATAATAAATATTTTGATGAATTCTTATTTCAATTGTAGGTTTTACAGCAACTGCCTGTTTGGTATAGTAAGTAACAGACAGAGCATTGAGATTAAATCGCACGTTGAATGAGAGTGTGTTTGAGTTTGAGGATGCATGTTGAAAGTCTCTTTCTTTCTTTACATTTTCCAATTTTAGTTAGGAAGACATAGCAGGCTGAATCACCTGATAGTTTGAAAAAAAAGACGACTGCATGCTTCCATGGGTACTTAAAGCCGTCGGTCCCGGCTGCCAAACCTGATTGTAACTAAAAACCGTCAGTTTAGAAACTGCAGGATCGGTCCGATTGTTTAAGAAGAAATCATCATGCTTTTAATACTTGATTTTAAATACTCTACTTATATTGATAATTCGAAAATTAAATGTTTTATGAACAAACGTGTTAAGCTCGTCTTTCTTTGGGCGACTAACGCCTCTTCAGGCAGGAAATGAATGTGAATTTTATCACTTAAAACTAACCCTCTAAGGCTTTCAAACTCAGTAGGGCATAGCGAATTGGTAAGATCGAGGTCGACAACGTTGTACCAAATATTTCTACCGTCCTATTATTTATAGCCCCAAAGAATCGACCTGAGTAATACTCTATCTGTCAAGGATGTTTTTATTGACGTTTCGTCCTTCCTAATAGATTGCTTCACTGACGTTTACTTTACGTCATCGACGATGACGTCACAGGAATTCATCAACTAATGTGTCCAATAATCTGACGGTATGTCAAACGACACGGCGACACAAATATTTTGGAATATGTCTACTAAATTAAATATAGGGTTGGCAATTTTTTTTAATGCTCTATTTAGTTTCAAATTGAGACTGATAGTCTAGAAAGTTCTTTAGTGTTTACATTTTGTTTCATAAATTCAACCTTCAGACAACTTTAGTAATGTAAGATTCAAAGCAGGTAC
This sequence comes from Leucinodes orbonalis, assembly GCA_019425675.1. NCBI lineage: Eukaryota > Metazoa > Arthropoda > Insecta > Lepidoptera > Crambidae > Leucinodes > Leucinodes orbonalis. The sequence continues at coordinate 132,066 of PQWD01006258.1, forward strand.
GTCAACTTACACATACGCTTATCCGAACATACGCCTTTCACGTTAGGACCGTACAAAGTTTCCTTTGAAACCTGACAGTGGCGAAAAACCCTCCAATCTAAGTTTCCAGTCGTATTTACTCAGAATATTTTGTGATAAAACCCCGACCCGTGCCCGACGCACTTTAGGCCTGCACAAACGTAGACTTTTAAATTAAGGTATTCCAATAAGATTATCGGAATACCTTAATTTAAAAAGTCTAGGTACTATAGCCTATGTTTGATATCTCGATTTTAATTACTAATATCATGTTAATAAATAAAGCATCTTTTAATGAGATAATACAAAAATTTGGCATCTTTATGCCCATTTATGATCATATTATGATGAGGGTATCCAATATTGAAAGAAATTAGACCAATTAAAGACTAGAAAAGACCAAAAATAGAACACACCATAAGCTTCTGTAAATCCTCAAGGTCCTTTCAAGTAAAATTTGATATTAACCACATGATAAAACACATAAAGCAATATATTATAATCGTGTGCGCAGTGCCTTAAGCACAAGTTTCTCACAAGAAAAAAACTTGTCCCAAGAACTTTTTAATTGAATTACTTGCTAGTGGACCCCAGTGGTACTTTAACATAATTTGTCGGGAATCTTTGCTAATTAAATGCGAGGCTGCGTAGTTAACAAAAACTACTTCAATCGTTGTGTTGCTAATTTAGTTTTAACAAGGCTTACTTATTTATGTGATATATAGTGAAAAGTGGGTAGTTTTAAGTTTGGAGCCAGGCGGCTGCGTCGTCCGACCCACCGTCTCTCTCTCTTCCTCTCTTCTCTTCAACCTATCGCAGTCCACTGCTGGACATAGGTCTCCCCCATTTTGCGCCAGATATCCCGGTCCTCCGCTTTTCTCATCCAGCTCCCACCAGCGACCTTCCGCAAGTCGTCGGTCCATCAGGCCGGAGGGCGTCCTACGCAACGCTTGCCAAGACGCGGTCTCCACTCCAGAACTTGTCTGCTCCAACGGCCATCGTTCTACGACATACGTGACCAGCCCGACCGTCTAAGAGATATTAAATGAGTGTGTTTCTAGCTACGCTGTTTGATTAACCTTATCCCAAACACAAACTTTAATTTTTTTATGACGGTCGGGACGCAGCCGCGCATTAAACTTATAACATTTATTATACCGTTCTACTTCGATAATTATCGAATTACTGTAAATTTTCAGTACATTTCAGTATTGACAAAATCGTCATCATATCAGGAATGTTGATTTACAAGTGTGATAATGATATTTACTTGTAAACATTTGAAAATGACGTTAAATAAAAATGTAAAAAGGCACATCTATTCTCAAGATCAAACTAGGATTGCTACATTAAAACCACAAGCTTCATTGAATACGAACAAATGGTATGAACCCTACTAAATCAGTGGGTTTGACAACTTTGGCACCAAGATTAGTAGGTAATCAACCAGTATAGCTGCTTAATTAATAATAGTAATTCGATATCAATCAATTCAAGAAATTACTTTCATTGATATAATCAATACAAATGTAAAATAATTTATTCACAAAAGCGATAACAAGTTGCCTAATTATTATTCCTAATATAATAATAAAATAATTCACTTTCTCACATAAAGATAAACGGTTTCACTATAAAATAACAATAAGACATAGTTAAAAAAGTTATCCTAGAAGTGAGAGACTGGACCCCGATATAGGTTTGTGCAATCGATTTTACAGGTCACTAGGCAGCCCACCACAGACATCAGAATATACATTAGACTGGACAAGCCGCCAAGTTTATAGGCAGTTCCAGTGTCGCAATTTCTTTTCGGTTCTTACCTATGAAAAGTTATTATATTTTTTGGTAAATTTACTAATTTATTGCGATGATGGCATGTTACAATTGCACAGGATAGCATTTTGAAAAAAAAACGGTTATTTCTTCTAATATTCGTACGTCTTGAATCGTCTCACAGAGCGTAAACCGGTAGCCAGTGTATGCTCGTTGAGCTTACAGTTGTCGCACTTTAAACGCGGCTTGCCCCATCTCCTGTATTGGGAAATCTGTGCAGCCCACCGTATGCGGCAAAAAATATAATGGTCTCATTTATATAGTACAAATCATTTATACTCCGTAGAAATACAGGTTGTACCTGCTATCTATTAGTATAACTTGTTTTATCAGTGCAATCAATAAGATTGAATTCATTCATAATATGCCGTACAAAGCTTAATTTCATTCATTTCAAAGCTACGAGTAAGTCGCGGAATGAAAAACGGATAATAAAGCACTTGACAGAAGCAATCAGGTGCAGACAGAAAATGGGATAAAAGCGATCGATTAGCCGTGTGTGCCAGCCCTGGCCCATTGTGCTTGGTCGCCGAGGAAAGTGATTAATCGTCACTTTGCTACAATCCTAGTCGTGTCACTAGCGTTTAAAGTATATTAAGGACTTTCCTCATCAGTATCTTAAAACAGTTGAATGGGAAAAGGAAAGACCATGACAGCATGAACTGAGACAGGGGCATTTTGGCCACATAACAATTAGTACTGGAATTAGTTTAGTCAATAATGGTTTGTACTAATATATGTACTTTTATTACTGGCCAATAAATTATTCTTCTTTCTTTCTTTGTTGATACCTAAACATGGGTAGTAAGTAGAAAGCGAGTAAGCGAGAAACTCAATGTTGTAGATACATTTATCTTCTCTATTTCACGCCAGATATCCCGATCCTTTGTTATTCTGCTTCACCAGAAGTATGAGGATCATGAAGCGGTAGCATGTAATACTCTGGCCCGATAGCCCTCTTGTAGAGTTAACTAAATACTGTAAATGTATGATACTAAATACTTTTTAATTTTTAAATAATTATTGAAAATATATTTATCAGTCTAATTGAAGCAAGTAAAAATGAGAACGTCATGCTCTTTATAAACCATGGTCGCATGAATGGAAACAATCACAACTAATTTGAAAGGAAGAAGAAGAAAGAAAGAAAAAACATTTATTGGACCACACAAACATACATTGACAAAAAGACGATACAACTTTTACATAATTGACAATAATAAGTATAAGTAAAAATTAAAAGAATAAAAAAAAATTGTTACACTGATTAGGAATAAAAACAAAGCCAGAGCTCGAGTGACAACGACCATGGTAAAAATGTTTAAGGTATTACAACACTGCAATGAAAACATCTATATATATATAAAAATTATAATGGACTGCATTACTCTATATATGCTCTATATTAACTAAGTTTTTTAAATTTCTAGGCTGTAAGGCTTATATGCCTATGCCGTAGTGGCTGGTTGATTTGGTTTGCTTAATAATAAAAAAAAGCAAAACGTCAAAGATATAGACGTTTGCGAACACTAAATATATAATTACTCATTTTACTACCTACATATTATTTTTATAAAAAGAAATTCCTGATAAAAAAGAGATTCCTGCCACGTAATGGCACGTGTATTTGGACAAGCCATTACTAATAATACTGACCTTCAGGCGTACCTGAAGAACCCCCGAAATTGGACGCTTTTGTAAATTAATTAGCATTCAATATAAAAACTATAGATTGAATTATTTTAGTTTAAGCTTAATTCTGTATTCCTAGTTTATTCACATTAGAATACAAAAATGAGATTTTAATGTAAAATGAAAAATTGAAAAACTGACAACGTCAACGTCAACAGCAATCACGCTCAAGCCATTTGAAATATTTATAAATAAGCCAATTTAATATCACGACGACTCAGACCTGCTTATAAAGATTTATCAAGACATTTTTCATATGTGCGCGTGGTTTTTTAATTGTTGTTTATCATAAAGTGCCCCTTCAGTCTTTTGAAATTTTTCCCGACGTGTGTTACTTTCAAGACGCGGTTGCTAAGGCCGCCATCGGTTGTCCTAGCGACGACATACGTCGCTAGGTGTCTTCGTCTGCAGCGACCAATTACAAGACCGGCCTATGACGCACCAACATAACAACGCATGCGTCTTCGTATAAAATCTAGCTTCTGTGTTATAATTTTATTTATTATTTTTATTTTCTTTATTTTAGTTTACATTTTAAGTTAGTAAGTTTATAGTGCTTTTTATTGTATTTTTAAGTTATTATTTTTATTATCTTGTGAATTTTTAACTATGGAGTATGCAGTCCGTGACTCAATCTTGTGATGGCACGTCAAACTCCCATACATGTACCCAGTGTAAAAAGACATTCCAATCTCTGAGAGGCCTCAACATACACATAACAAAAATACACAGAAAATGTATTAGCCAAAACAGTTCACCTATAGACATCCATCCCATTACGAGTGAGACTACTTATGAACCCAACGATAGAACACCATTTCTAACTTATCTTAGCCATTTAAAAATAGTCTACCCTTAGTAAAAGAATTCTCGAGAGCGCGA
>PQWD01006259.1:0-13172 GCA_019425675.1 Leucinodes orbonalis
TACTTAATTGCTACCAATTGGAAACAATTGTTAGACAGTTGGTACCCTTGATTTAAAGAAAATAATCTTCATTTTTGGAAACTGTCCGAATGGATGCTAGAATTAGCATCAGGATCGCAGGATGCAGAAAGAAAGAACTGCGCACATTAAATAGAGTTTGCTCCTTATCCTATAGTTAGTACTAACTAGTACTTCATATAGTAGGCGTTACGACATCTAAATTGTCTCTGCGCTCTTCGGGCAACAGTGATAAATCATCCCAAAAAAAACCCGTGGTTGATATGATTATAAAGGTTAAAATTAAATGACATAAATATCACAGTTCTCACCCAATTTTAAACTCTGCTATTATTATTTGCGCTAGTATGATTCACAATATTTCGCACATTTTACCATCATTATAACTTCGCTACCTTATATGTGACTGTTCTCCCCAGAAATCCAACTCCTGATGAAAACGATCAGCTTCTTCAAATCAAATGGGATCCAGTTGAACACAAGAATAAACTGAACTATCTTAGTATTGGATCGGAACTAACTAAAGGCCGAAATCCATTTTATGAACGAATGCAGTTTTGGGAAGAATTACATAAAAAGTATTCATTATTAAGAATGCTGGTTTATTTCAATGACATAGGTGTTTCATGGTAAAATGGATTTAACAGATTATACACTTGGAATGCATTGCACAATGTCTAGATAATATTATAAAGAACTGTTGAAACACCAATTTATTGGCGAAATACTGCTAAAATTATGCTTTTATTTACTGAGACTCTGGTGCTAAGTACTTTATAGTTATCAATATCGATGTTGTGAGAAATACAGGGATATTCAATAATATAATCATCATATGAAAAAAATTATACTTTTGTTAATAATGTTTACAACATAAGTGTACTCGTTATTGTTTTCTTTTATATAGCTTTAATTTTTTTCTATTTACTTTTATTTTTTCATCTACCTTAATTGAAAGTACCATTGCAAAGAAAGGGTAGGGGCTTATTTTTCTACTTATCCTTAGTTCTAAATATCTCTATTAGACATATACATTCCCATAGTTATGTTGTGCGGGAAGGCTTTTGCTTTGCAGTGGGCATAATATGATTATGATGGAAAACATGAATGTATAGTACGCGACAATAAGGAATGATGACAATTTTTTTTCTGCTATGATATTGATGGACCGCTTAATAATAGGAACATAGGCAAATAATGAATCCGTTAATATTAAACTCATAGTGGTTTCCCAATTCAAAACACATTAATGGACTTAACCAAAACGCTTCATAAATGGATACATAATTATGACGTAACGCCTTAGTAGTTAGTATGTACAATCAAAAAAATGTTGTACTACAACTATATTGAATGTTGCGTTTATTATGGTTTCATAGCAAAAGTTGCCATAAATTGTATGTGTTATCCTTTGGTTTTTAAAAATGGACTTGCCCACCTAACTTGAAGACTAATGAAATTCATAAAACATGAGTTTTCAAACGGAGAGTTAGCCCATCGTTATTTTAAACCAAGATTTGCAATAATATGAAATAGTTCGTAAGATTCCAGGACCCGGTCTTCATGCCTATTCGAGAAGGCAATCGGGGAATAACATGAGTCGCGGGAGCGGACCCCGAACACCGCACATCACTCGCGCTCGCCGTAGTATTAGCGCTGCACAAGCCCATATCGACCATGTTTATCGATTTATTTTTCATGTTGTTGCTTGTTGTGTTTTAGAATTTCTTCAGTAGCGTTCTCGTCACGTTTTATATTTTCTTACTGGCTCATTTCTAATCTACATGAAATTAATTAAATATTACTTGTTTGGCAATCAACACTGTTAATATATAGTGTAACAGCACTAAACCTGATTCATTTTAGTTTAGTTAAATGAATCAAAATTAATGTTATTCTTTGTTGCATGGAAAAAATGTCGACATAACTGCCTACTAGTAAGTAATGTCACAGCCAGTCCTGGATTAACCCTTAAGCAAATTAAGCCTAGCTTAGGGCCCACGTCCAGGGGGGCCCCGACGAAGCACAAAAAAATGAAACAGAGGTTTACTGGGAAATCATCATCAGTGAATGCCCGAAAAGCCGCAAGGCGCATTTTTTTTGAATAATAAATATAGGTACTTTAGTTTTTGTTTTTGGCACCTACTCCACTTCCAAGGTACGTTTAATATATTTTCATCTTATTTTACAAATACAATGTTTTTTCAATAGTAACCTATGCGCGACTGCGATTATGTTCGGTGAAATAATTTCATGCAAAATCGACTTGCGTTTTTTTCGCGTGCGCGGATTCGAGTATATTACTCTTGTTTTTTTAATCGTGTAGGTTTTTTAAAGACAAATTCTTGTTCTTTTTCTTAGCGAGTGGACTGACCCCACCAAGTCCTGTTTCAGAGTTTTGAAACGTTCACGGCCTTTGACGCGGTTTTTGATTAACGACAATTCGAAGGCGGCCGGACCGACGCTAAACGTGCCCTCCGAAGCACGGAATGTCTTTCTTTAGGAGAAACAGGTGATTTAGGAAGTGACAGGCTATACCTGCAATGTCCTAACCTAACTGACAAAACTAACACTCACAAAGTGAAAATCATTACCTATGTTGTCAACTACTGCGCTAGCTACTAATTCTGTTGACATACTGACAGGGGGGCCCCAAGTGTGGATTGCTTGGGCCCGAGTAGTCTTAATCCGGCACTGGTCACAGCATTATGAAATTGCATCTCAACTTGTCGCGTACTATACCGTTTTTACGTACCTACGAGTTTGTTATTAAGCCATATAAGTTTTTATATGTATGTACATCATAAAAATCAATGTTATAAATATAATCATCGTTTTAAAAAAGTGACTAATTTGAATGTTTGTAACCACATTATATTTTTAGCCAATTTAATAAAGCTCACGGTAAAATACAAAGTAAGTACAAATTGTGAACAAATCTCTTTTTTTTTAAGACATAGGTTGAACATCAATTTCTTAAAAACGTTATGAAATAAGTCTCGATAAAAAAATAATCTTTCTTCAACCTATCGCAGTTTGGACATAGGTTTACCCATAGACATAATATAAGGGTTTACCCCTCCGCTCCGCTCTTCGCTATAGAGCACCCTTCTGCTCTGCCCAACTTACTTTTATGGCAAGGTCGGCGGCCAACGAGCAGTCTAAACACCTGATGATTGGTTCATATACCTACACCTAGAGACTACTATTCTGTCTTGTGCTTGCACTTTTTCTTGTACGGGGTACAGTAAGGATCTTTAGGTATAGTACCTGTGGTATGCGTTTGTCAATTTATTACGTGACCCATTTTTGAACAAATAATACATTAAAAATATTAAAATATTTTATTGCTAAAAATTATATTGTTTCTACTGTTGTCGATTTTCTTACAAACTGTCACCACTAAAAGTAAAAAGTGCGCTTGTATAATAACGTTACGTAAGAATGTTTGTTTTACCTTTTAAAAAATATTCATGCACCCTATTTTAATTACAGGAATAAAGAACGTTTGCTGTAACGCACTTTATACACTTGAGACTACAGATAAAGAAAATTGTTTAATATGGTACCTCAAAATACGGAGTTGCCTTGCCACTACATTTTAAGCTAGAATTAAAAGGCACACGACAAAGGTTATTACACTACAGACAATTAGTAATCTGACAAAATTCCATTTTTCTTAACTGCTCAGCTATTTCAATGTTCATAAAATATTTCATCTATACATTAAAACATGAAAAAGTTTTAGTGCTTTTTGTCAACCTATCAAAAACACTGGAACGCTTTTCTTCAATTACCTTAATTGTTTTATTCGGTCAGTAATTAAAATAATGTATTTTATTTGGATTGACGTTCATACCTGGGGGCACGACGAGCCAAGTGAAGCCTGTCTGCACTGGGTCCGCGTGCACGACTTAGGCCTATACACGCTACACAATATACCTATAGGTAGGTAGGCATATACGGATAGGCTCGTTTTCCTCGTTGGGGACGTAATGAGCTGATGATGGTGACCTGATAATGAACTTTAACACCCTGTTTTAGTGTCATACCCATTCATTGTAATTATTTAACGGGCCATATTTTTAATAAGCGGTCATGTTTTCATAAATATTAAACTTAAATTTTAGTCATAATAATTTGTGTTACAAAGCTTTGCGAAGGAACAAATGGGCATTTGTATTAATTTTACGTTACTCAAAGACATGTCAGGCTGAACTATTTAATTAAAACTCATATTTCAACTATAATCAAAGGATTTGTTTTTATTAATCAGACTATCTTTTTTTAAGCAGATGTTGACCAATTATGTTAATATATACATAAAAAATTAGGACTATGTTGTATGTTTATATAAAAAAACATTACATAGTAACAAAAATTTAAATTTTGCCGATAGAAAATACCTACCTATAAGACTACAAAAATGAACTAGGAAACGTCACATTTTACAATTTTAAAATAAAGGCAGCATCCTTTGTTAATAAATTCAAAATTTATAAATAAGGTGCAAAATATAATAGCAACAGTGGAAACTCTATTATTCGGTATAAATACGTTTGATTACATCATCCACCTAACTTAAATAAGAAATCATTAATGTCAGAATAGTGGCAATAAAAATTTGATGAATTTAAATTCTGAATTTATTTTTCTTTATAATTAGAGGAATAACAGGCAACTTACTTTCTACATATGGATTCCATTATAATTTCCTAGTATACTGGTAAGTATATGAAAATAATTAATTTAAAATAAAAATTATACCCACTTCAAAAAGGTAACATCAAAAGACTCTTTTTTAAAGAGCCCTCTTACATGTCTTCTTAAATAATAACATAATAGGATCATGCATAAATACTGTCCGATTAAAGAGTTTCCCCTGGTTTACACAACAGTGTAAAAATTTGTTCAGGGAACTTGCGTTTTAATTGAAGCTTTATTTGATACTCCAACATATAAAATAATATTGACATCTGAAACAAAAATAACGTCAAGTCAGGTTAGGAGTCGTATTTTGTAACATGACATGTACCATTTATGTATTGTATTCTTATCCATACTTAATATTATAAATGTGAAAGTATCTCTGTCTGTCTGTTTGTTACGCTTTCACGCCTAAACGGCTGAACGGATTTTATTGAAACTTGGTATATTGATAGAAGGTAACCTAGAATAGGTTTTAGGCTACTTTTTGTCCCGTTTCACCCCCCACTTCCCTAAAATGGGGGTTGGAAGTTTGTATGGAACATTCCGCAATTTTTGTAGTACGACGCTGAAATTTGGTATGCGGACTATTTGTCAGACGCGAAAAAATACGGCATATTTTTTTTTCTAAAATTCACCCCCAAACCCTTCAAATAGGGGAGGAAGTATCATATCCGACTTTTTGCAGTTTTAAGGTAGATTTATTTGAAACTTGGTATGTTGATAGAAGGTAACCTAGAATAGGTTTAAGGCTACTTTTTGTCCCGTTTTCACCCCCCACTTCCCTAAAATGGGGGTTGGAAGTTTGTATAGAACATTCCGCAAATATTGTAGTACGACGCTGAAATTTGGTATGCGAACTATTTGTAAAGAACAAATAAATATGGTATATATTTTTTTTTTCAAAAATCCACCCCCATAACTTTCAAATAGGGGAGGAAGTATCATATCCAATTTTTCGCAGTTTTTAAGGTAGATTTTATTGAAACTCGGTATGTCGATAGAAGGTTACCTAGAATTGGTTTTACGCTACTTTTTGTCCCGTTTTGACCCCCCACTTCCCTAAAATGGGGGTTAGAAGTTTGTATGGAACATTCCGCAAATATTGTAGTACGACGCTGAAATTTGGTATGCGAACTATTTGTAAAGAACAAATAAATATGGCACTTTTTTTTTTTCAAAAATCCACCCCCATAACCTTCAAATAGGGGAGGAAGTATCATATCCAATTTTTCGCAGTTTTTAAGGTAGATTTTATTGAAACTCGGCATGTTGATAGAAGCTTACCTAGAATTGGTTTTACTCTACTTTTTGTCCCGTTTTGACCCCCCACTTCCCTAAAATGGGGGTTAGAAGTTTGTATGGAACATTCCGCAATTTTTGTAGTACGACGCTGAAATTTGGTATGCGGACTATTTGTCATAAATGAAAAATATGACATCATTTTTTTTTTCAAAAATCCACCCCCAAACCCTTCCAATAGGGGAGGAAGTATCATATCCAATTTTTCGCAGTTTATAAGGTAGATTTTATTGAAACTTGGTATGTGGATAGAAAGTAACCTAGAATAGGTTTTAGGCTACCTTTTGTCCCGTTTTAATCCCCCACTTTCCGAAAATTGGGGTTGGAAGTTAGTATGGAACATTCCGCAATTTTGTAGTACGATGCTGAAATTTGGTATGCGGACTATTTGTCAGAAACGAAAAAATATGGCATAATTTTTTTTTCTAAAATCCACCCCCAAGCCCATCAAATAGGGGAAGTATCATATCTGATTTTCCGCAGTTTTTAAGGTAGAAAGCTAAAAATGGGTATGAGGGCTGTAAACCTTATAATGGGGGGGGGGGGGATTGAATTTTTCAAGACCTACACATTGATATGTGTGGGTATGATGCATAAAAAATTTCGAGTTTCAGTTCAATGTATGGGGAACCTTAAAATATATTAATTTTTCTGTTTCATGTCGAAATCTAATAGTGGTTAATAGTATGTAAAACACATAATTATACTTACAAAGTTTGAATAGTATAGTACTAATAGTTTCGGAGATAAAAGTGTGACATACGGACGGACAGGTAGACATTACAAATATACGATGGTTCTGTTTTAGCTATTTGAATACGGAATCCTAAGAATAAATTAAAATAACAAATACCGACGATCATAAGTGCAATAAGATAATTTCATACTCAGATCATTACAAAAAGACGAATTTAATTGAAAATAGAGGTGGGTAGGTCCGGATGGAAACGAATCACAGGATACGTATCCCTCGCACTAGCGAAAGATGTAAATCCGCGAATGAAAAGGATCTACATCGCCGTCGTACTGAATGAAACGCGGTAAACTAATCGCGACCTTACCGTTGTAATAAAGTGTAAGACACGCGGACTGGAGCCGGACACGTATCACGTTTACAGTCCGGAGGGGGAAGGCGGAGAACGGGGAGAGGTGCCGCCGTGCGGTGAGCGCGGAAATCCGAACTTCATTGTATACAGACGTCAATTTGACACTTTTGACAGATAGATATAGGATGATTAGGATGCGTTCAGTTTCACCCATTTTATTTTCCTCAATAACTTGTATTTCTTTTATGTTTTTTACTTTCCATTTTTGTAATAATATTTATTTATGCATTATTTTATTTGTTATAACATCGTCTATATGTATACCGTTGTGTTGCAGTCTCACCATGTTGTATTGATTTTTTTTCGAATTGTGGTGTAATATTGTTTTTGTTTAAAATTTAAATTCCTTCACTGGAGAGGTTCTGCCAGAAGATTAATAATTAAACAGTGCTGGTGCGGCGTAAAGCGTCAAGTCAGCTGATACTGAGGCAGGATCTTTTGGCCGTATATGTTACTATTATCATTATTATTTATATTACTTATAACGTTTTCTATTCATCTGTATTATTGTGTAATTGTAATTCAATTCATATTCCAATAATTTCTTTTTTGTATAATTAATATCCAATTAACATTGAATTAAAATAAATTAGATATAAACATAGAATTAACAAAATAGTAATTGATACACTTTTGTATTTGTGCGTGTTATTGTGTACGGATGTATGAACCTTATGTCGTTGTAATAAAGCACAGTTCGGCCGGCCGCGGCGCCATGCATTATTTACTGAACAGTGAACAGTAGGCACAATCGTGGTTCTAAAAGAAACGAACATGGACTGCAAAAAGCGAAAGGATGAACCTTATGTCGTTGTAATAAAGCACACACGGAGCTGGAACTGTATCTCGACGAACCAGCCGGCAGAGGCACCGTGTACTAACTGTACTGAACTACAAGCAGAACCGGACCCGCAATCAAGAACTGCGGCTTCGGATTTCATTCCGCGTTCACAACTCCGCCGGACCCATATGGGTCCGTCGGACACGAAACCTGTAGTCATGTGTCCGCTATAGCGAAACGTAACCAATATCCGTTACCATGCCTGTAACTTAGCTATTAGCGTTATCACATCTCGCACCGGTTGTCAGCTACCAAATATTGTATATCACGCGCTAACGCGATGGCAGCTAAGTTACGCTCGCTAGTTTGGTTAGTCAGCGATTCACAGTTGTCAACCACCACCGTAGCGATAGCCAAAATAATTATGCCTTCCCTCTCTGTCTAAGCGAGTTGTAAGTGTAAGAACGAGATGGAGCGAATATTGCGCGCTACGGTAACGCCGCGCGATCACGCGAGATTCGCTACGTAGCATCGTAGATTTAAACCTTATGTGAGTGACACTAAGGTTGTATTCAGTTTGGCACTACATAATAAAAATTTTAAAATGATCTTTCCCTTTCCGAAATTTACAAGGGCCAGATTTGTTTTGGTTTTGAATTATTAGGTATTTTGTTAGGTACTAACTTACTACTTATTTGATTAATTCAAGTAACTAAAAATTGAAATAAGTTTGTATTCTATACACACTTATTCATACAAATGGGATATCACTAATGTCACATAGGAACATTTAGAAGGTTCTATCAATATGATAAGTACCCAGTAATTGGATTACGCGTGCAACGCAGATTAGGCTAGTACTAAAACAAAATACCTAATAATTCAAAACCAAAACAAATCTGACCCTTGTAAATTTCGGAAAGAGAAAGATCATTTTAAAATTATTAGTATGTAGTGCCAAACTGAATACAACCTTAGTATCACAAACATAAGGTTTAAATCTACAATGCTACCTTTGCGAATCTCTGCGTAACCGTTGCGCGCAATATTCGCTCCATCTCGTTCTTACACTTACAACTCGCTTAGACAGAGAGGGAAGGCATAATTATTTTGGCTATCGCTACGTCGGAGGTTGCAGTTTGACAACTGTGAATCTGTGTGAATGTGAACTGTGAGCGTCGGTGGCTCAATGGTGTGGACTGTCGCCTTCCTACCGGTAGGACTGAGGTTCAAATCCCGACACGTACCAATGTGTTTTCGAATTTTCGAAAATATATGTACGTTATCCGACGCTCTTACGGTGAAGGAAAACATCGTGAGGAAACCTTCATGCACGCCTACAAAGAGATTCGAAGGTCGTGTGCGAAGTCGTCCAATCCGCACTGGGCCCGCGTGGACGACTAAGGCCTAATCACCCTATACGGGTAGGCTCGTGCCCCTCGGTGGGGACGTATTCCCACTTCAAAGGCCGCAACGCATTTCTTTGCACTCTGATATTGCAAGTGTACATGGGCGACGAAGTCATTTACCATCAGATGAGCCGCCTGCTCGTTTGCCTGCTATAATTAACATAAAAAAATAACATTCGCCTAGTTAATTTTGGAACTCGCAATACTTTCATGATATAAACAACTATTAACGCCATCTATTCAGATTTTTGTGCAATTTTTACAAACATTTGACAACATTTATAATTTACAATAACTTCTAATGTACTAATTGCACAAATATCTCATAGATGGCGCTGACAGCTATTTAAATATGATAAAGTTTTCGAATGATTAAACTATTAATATGTAAAATAACAAACAAAAGAACTTTGCATATTTTTTATGAATAGACATGTTGATTTTATTAAACAATTATACAACAATCCTTTTCTATTTTATTACTGATTTGATTGTTTATTTGACTACATGGTTAGCAGATTTGTTTTGGTTTTGAATTATTAGGTATTTTGTTTTAGTACTAGCCTAATCTGCGTTGCACGCGTAAACCAATTATTAGGTACTTATCATATTGATAGTGACTTCTAAATGTTCCTATGTGACATTAGTGATATCCCATTTGTATAAATAGGTGTGTATAGAATCCAAACTTATTTCTATTTTAAGTTACTCGAAATAATAAAATGAGTAGTAAGACAACGTTAATGCAGCAACTAACTAGGTAGATAGCCAATAATCCGCGGTACAATGAAGACGGTGGGCTCAGATACCGATATTGGGCAACGGTTACCAATATCGGTATTGAAATCAAATCACGGTTACGTAGCGGTTGCCAGAAATAGCTGATAACGCCCATGTTTACTGGACACACTCCTGATGTAACTCCGAATATACACCGGACCTACACATCTCTAATTGAAAAATTAAAAACTATGAAAATTAAGGATTCAACCAAAATACATTGTACGAAATCTAAAACTTACATAATTAGTAACCGCATACATAGTAATAAGAACTATCAATGGATTACATTTGACTATATGAATTCTGGTAACGCATTGCTTGCGCGGTGTAAACTACTGGCAACGCCATCTATTGACACAATTTGGTGAGTAGTTAACATTGCAACAAATTTTACTTATATGGCAGATATTAATAGATTTTCTAATATAATTTTCATTTTTAGAATTTGTAAGCATGAAATAAGCAACAAGTAACGTTAATAAAATATTTTTTATTTACTTAGGCACTTACTACAGCTTTAATATGAGAAAATAGTGGTTCACCGTTTATGACGTATAAAAAAAAACTACACACCAGAAATCGTTCGAAATTTAATACATTTAGGAATTTTTCTTTCAGCAACTTTTACTGTGACTCAGAGACCAATTTACATTACTTCTTGATTACTGTCAAATCACTTGTACAGCAGAACCAATTGACTCACCAAAAGCATAGACTATAAAAAAATTAACAGCATCCTATTATGCCACATAACTCACCAACGACATTTTTACGATTGCTATATATTGTTTTCGTCAATATAAGCCTAAGATAAGCGCATTTATATCTAAGACCTTACATATCTTTCTTATAGGCAACTAGATTATAAGTTTAACTATAAAATCTGAAACAAAAATAACGTCAAGTCAGGTTAGGAGTCGTATTTTGTAACATGACATGTACCATTTATGTATTGTATTCTTATGTTTAATACATTTAGGATTTTTCATCCAGCAACTTTACTGTGACTCACGAGACCAATTTACATTATTCCTTGTTACTGTCAAATCACTTGTTGCAAAACCAATTGACTCACCACAAAAGCACTAGACCATACAATTTAACAGCATCCTATTATGTCACATAATAACAACTTACCAACGAAATTTTGTAGGATTGCTTTGCTTTTCGTCAAGATAAAGCCTAAGATAAACGCATTTATATCTAAGACCTTACATATCTTTCTTAAAGGCAACTAGATGATAAGTTTTACATTGTTATGTTTATTTTATATAACTGTGTTTAACAATACAAACCTTATTCACAATTGAAATTATGTTCATTCACAATTGATATAAATTATATATATATATATATATATACAGTCCCTGACAACTAAATTCCTACAAATACTTAAGTATTATTTACTTTTATGGATATTTCTGTATACTTACTGCACAATAAACGACAAAGCGGGACGCTATAGAACACGGCTAGAACTGAAAACCACCCATAGGTACAGACTGGTCGGCACCAAAGTGATACTGATCGGTAGTGGACGAGACCGCCGGCGCCAAACGTCCATCCTCCTCTTCCGACCCGAAGAAGTTCTCAATTATTTCAAACGACTTCTGGTATATGTCCAGATTTTGGTGAGATTGTAAAAATTCAATTTTGTCCAAACCTGTAATGATTAGGAAAATAAGTCAATGACGTCATTGCGGGCTATAAAGTAGCCGTTGCAATTTGAGCAAGGAATATTCTTTATAAGAGAAACATGTTCACAATATTGCATATTTTTAACTCGACCACACTAATGGCGCATTGTGTAGTTCACCACTTATTCGTCTCACTAGCGCGGTCGACAATTATGGCAAGGCATGGCGCCAGCAAATACCGACACAGTAAACGCGCCGTGGGAATATATGCCGATTGGTCAATATCGTGTCCCACGGCGCCGAAGTTCGTTTTTTCTTTCGCAGATACACCGGTGAGCCTTAGTACACAATAAAATTAACAAGACTAAGCTTACTTTGACATGTAGATACTATGAAGCAAACCAATTTAAAACGGTTTTACTTACCAAAGCATTCCTCAACGGCAGCAGCATATGGATTTTCGCGATTGTCACTTTGCTGCCCAGCTTTTAGTATATTGTCTAATCCATTCAGAGCAACTTGAATGGTTTTAACGTCAGTTAATGTTAACAAATCACATAGAGGGGGAATACAGCCTTGTTCAACTAGATACCTGCAATAACACTTCACTAAGAAAAAAATCATTTATAATAAATATAAAGAATTTAGTTGAAAAATTACCTAATTTGAGAGAATGTGCCTCCACTAGTAGCATTAGTGATCGCCCACGCTGCCTCTTTCCTCGTTTTAAATTCAGCTGTTCTTAGTATTTCAATTAAGGTAGGGAATATGTTGGCATCCATGACAGCCTGTAAAAATAAAGTTTAAAATAGTGTTACGAACTTTAAGTAACAAATAATAAAATTTTAAGGCTGAGAGCCCTCTGAGTTCGCCACTTGTCCGGTGAAGTGTTTATTAAAGGTCAACCGTGCCTAACAACGTCATTAGAAAAAAAATAAGGGGTCTTCCATGTTATGTGAAACAAAATCATCAATTTAGGTAATTTAATCTAGGACTTAGGACTTAAGAATGTCAAATGAGCTACCACTGATTATAGTTGGTATGGTACGATAAGACGGTCCCGTGGGTTTTGTTTTTCAAAGTTATGGGCAGAATATCAGTCGAAAATAAAACTAAATAAACAAAATGTAGGTCCCGTAGGGGAGCGTCTTATCGTACCAATGACAATAAAAGACATGGCGCCAACATCGCGGCATAGGTACTATTCCATGAAACACACTATAGGACTGTAATTATCTACCGAGAATAATCCAGCAAGAAACTCAGTAGTTGCAATTTTATAAAAACAAAATGTGTTCTGTACAGCATTGTATTATTTGCAATCTAACTTATAATTATATAAAGCAAATCAATTC
This sequence comes from Leucinodes orbonalis, assembly GCA_019425675.1. Taxonomy (NCBI): domain Eukaryota; kingdom Metazoa; phylum Arthropoda; class Insecta; order Lepidoptera; family Crambidae; genus Leucinodes; species Leucinodes orbonalis. Next base: position 13,099 of record PQWD01006259.1, read on the forward strand.
AAAATTATACATTTTGAATTATAATATATTAAATATTTATCACGATAAAAAATTTTTATGCAGCCCAAAAATTT
>PQWD01006260.1:0-16026 GCA_019425675.1 Leucinodes orbonalis
CTGGTAAAAAGGTATTGGATTATTTGCAATAATTAATAATTCTTACCAAAAAACCTCTCACTATATAGGTCTTCCATAAGAACGAAGTCCACCACGCGAAACCAACGCGGAATAATGCTTGTTAACTATCACTATTCTTAGATATCTTTATGAAATTGTGTTAACGAATGCCAAAAATTAAATGTGGAATGTTGCCATCAGATTCGGAGGGCGATTCGATTTTTGGATTATATGTACGTGTAACCAACGCTCTTACAGTAAAGGAAAACATCGTGAGGAAACCTGCCCACGCCTGTGAACAAAGGTTGTGTGAAGTCGGCCAAACCGCACTGAGCCCGCATGGATGACTACGGCCTATACATTCTATGGGTAGGCTCGTACCCCTCGGTGGGTACGTTAAATGGGCTGATGTTAAATAAATAAATATCTACTGACATTCACAGCGCCATCTAGCCCCAGTTAAGCGTTAAGCCTGTATTATGGCTACTAAACAACGGATAAACATTCATATATAAATTTAGTTTTGTAAATACATACATATTATATATAGAAAAACACCCAGACCGTTACAAACAGACATGTTCATGCACACAAATGTTTGTACTGCCCGGGGATCGAACCCGGAACCCTCGGTATTGCGGCCGACCTCTCAACCGCAACACCAAATGGGTCGTCAATGATATGTGATGATGGTGATGAAACCTTTATTTTCATGCGGATAAAATAGCACATCCAGATAAATCATACGCCACACGAACTCGACACGTCCCATTCGCTATAATTTTTACCCGTCGAAATGATCATATTTGTACAACTTTTATACTGCACGTTTAACTTTCGCCGGTGACGCAGCAGGCCATTTGCATATGAATTCGCTGTCACTGTGCCTTTTTCCTCAAACAGACCGTGTAACTACCGATAGTCTATTAGCCTCTCGATTTATTGGCACGTTATGGCGAGTGTCGATTGTTTTTTATTAACTCGCCTGTGAATACTTAACAATGTTGGTGTAAGGATAGCGGGTTAAATAATGTTTTTGTTAGTGTAATGGTGTGAAGGGATTTAATGATTGATAAACTTATACGGTTTAGCTTAAAGAAATACTTTTTTATCTGGCTTTAATATACAGTGCTTTTAATTTCTTATTATCATATAATATTCACAGAAACGGTGAAGTTAGATAAGAGCTTTTGAAAGTAAAAACAAATATTTATATATTTTTTGTTGAAGATATCTATGAGCTTTAAATTGATGGTGATGATATCAATAAAATTTAATAACTTTCAAATACTCAAAGTAATCAATGTACCACAGATCTGCGACTCCGAAGTGAGACGTAACCTCACATGTTTATTTACCCGCTTCTTAAAAAAGTTTCCAGCTAAACTACGTATTTCGCTCTACATGTTGCCGGGCTCGTTTATTTTTCCAAGCGATTAATGTGCGCCAGGAATAAAGTTCGATGCATAACGGTACCACGTTTACTATTGCGTTACAACGTACTGTGAGGTTTTTGGTGGTCATTTCATTTAATCCCGAATTTTGGGTCTCTTTTGTTTGGGAATTATATATTTTAGCAGATATAACTTAAGGTATTAATTCAGAAAATAAGTTCCATGACAATTCTTAAAGTCTCCTTTTTAACCTAAAATAATCCATGATTTATATTTCAAGTATTGTATGTAACATATTTCTATAATTAAGTTTAACAATACAGTAAAAAACCAAATACAACCATTATATTAATACCTTGAAAATAAAACTGTCACATAGAATTTCGCGCCACATTTATCTTGAGATTTAGATTGAGAAATAATATCTACGAACCATTCCTTTTTTGTCTAGAATCAAATCCTTAGAAAAATAAATGCTGAATAAGTTATTGTAAATTTATCCACTGTAATGCAATCTTGAGGAGTGCTTTTGTCTTCTTGAATTATTTTCAGTGTGTACCTAATTCGTCCATCAGTATTGCTCGTAGGTATTTATTATAAGGATATCAATAAAAAACTCAATTTTCGTTAGCAATACAGTAATATCGCAAGATTTATCCGAAGTCGGCGGCTACAGTTGTTTACACGAATTTCACGAAGCGCGGAAGGCTGCATATTTTAAACCTACCGCTCGCTCGCTCCGATATGTTTATCTTGGTCTCATCTCGATATATTTATTGGGGGAAGCCGCGATCGGGATCTCTCCTTATTGGTTCGAACGGAACACGTAATCGGTTTTTATCCGTTTATTGTATTTTATTATCCAGACCGTTTTCGTTTCACAAACTATGTAATGAGGTAACCATTTCTGAAACATGTTTCAACATTGAAGACGTTTAATGCTAAATTAATAAGATCAGACGCGTATACGGTCCATGTTCTGTTGGCTTTTCATCAGCATGGTAATCATGCAAAAATATTGGTTGGAACACGGTCGCGGCACACCTGCCTTGAATTAAATAAAAATAACCAACGAGCAAGCACCGAAATGAGCGCCATGTGTAATTTCGTGTTCAATGTTTATGGAATGGAACGTTTAGCATATCAGACTATTGCGTGTACAATTGCTATGACAGATAATACATCGGGCAAGCTCGTTGTTTACTATTTATCCCTATTGATAATCGAGCGGTACCGCTTAATATCTAATTAACTATCGGAATGTCAATTAAACCGTTTTTAATTGAACACATCGGTTTATAACACACGATGAAAAGATAACCGCAATTATGCAATCAACGCGTCATCGCTCTATGCATCTCCCAAACATTATCTGATCTTACCGTCACTAACGGCTTAATCATCCCATTCCACTGTTACAAGTTAATCCGTAACTAATCACCGTTAAAAGTCCGAAAAATGTGTAACAAATCTCATTAATTTGATCGTTCACAGGCCTTTATGCCGCCATAATTACTTGTAAGTGTACATAAATGTGCCAATTAGCTAACGAACTGCCAAATGGGCATTGTTTACGTGTACATATCTGCAGTTTCGGTGGCTCGCTTTTACGACACTGTATGTTAAGCGACAGTCGTAAAAGTGCTATGGTCATGTTTTACACCGTCCGTAAACTCATGGCAGAGACGTTGTACATCGAGGAAGTTGTTGGGCGCAAGTCATAGCACATAAAACTACAGCAGAATCACTTCACACGCCAGATGCGAACTAAACATACATAGATTGAACCCTTACAATAAACTTGGCTCGGGTGGCAATGGTGTTACGATAACTATCATATGCTTTATCGGCAAAGGGTTTTTTTTCAACCATTAGATCGCTGCATTTGTATTTAATTCCAAGTAAATTATCACCATCATCGTTTCAGCCGTTGGACGTCCACTGCTATAGGCTTCCTCCAATGTTTTCCATACTTACTGATCTGGGGTAATGTGCATCCAGCGCTTTCCCGTAACCTTAATCAGGTCATTCGACCATCTTGCCGGTGGACGGCCTACGCTGCGCTTTCCGGTACGTGGCCTCAACGACCATAGGTTCCCGGGCTATGTGGCCTGTCTATTGCCACTTTAGTCCGCCTACGTATCTCCTCATTCCAGAGTCGATCTCGTAGAGAAACCCCAAGCATCGCCCTCTCCATCGCTTACTGAGTGACTTGGAATCTTTTATCTTTACGAAGAAAATTATGGTTGTGTCTAATTCAGACTCTTCTTCTCAGCCGTACACTCTTGTCAGAGTGGTCGTGGTTATGTCTCGGTCAGTGTTTGTGGTATGGTCGCTCTTGTAATGTGTCGCCATGCATTTCTATTCTTGGCGGAGTGCGAGCGTACTTCAGACACGGTGTGTGAAATCAATTTTATTTTATTATAATAAATTTAAAAACGTTGTTACGAAATACTCAGCTTAATAATGTATAATGAGATCGTTTACGTACAAACAAACAGGTTGAGCTGTTCTATATCTCAACGTAACATTAATCATAGTGGTATTAGGTACGGGCTTAATGATGTGACAAAGTGTAAAGTTATTGGTTGCCATCTCCCAAGGCTTGTGCTAGTGTTTAAGGCAAATCAACCTCAAATCTGTCATATATATTTTCTAAGTATAATACTTATAAAGCACTTGGTATACATTTTGTATCTAAGCATGGTAGTCGTTAATTTTGACCCATCTGCATTAGGTTAACCGAAGGATTACGGCTTGATCTGCCCATTGAATTGCAGTGTTGCAGGCTGATTCATAGCTCAATGATGAATTGCAGTTTAATTATGACGTAAGACGTTACGGATATCTTATTTATGTAGGCAGTATGTAATCTTATAGAACTGACTTTTAAAACCACTCATTACAATAGTCCCTAAAAATCAACAATAGTTTCAGTGATTTAGTCAACGTAATCGAATCTTTTAATAATAGCGCCTTTGTCTATATACAACTCAAGCTTGCATAATACAAGTTTAGAAATTGAAATGAATAAAAATTACACTTAAACAGATCATGACTTTGTCAGTTGTAGGAAAGAGTAGAAAAACTAAGTAAAAACCTGTGGTCTGGTGTACGTCTACAATTTATTGCGCTGGGAATACCGGGCAAGACCGACGTTGTACGTACAAATAAATTTTGTAAGGACCCGTTCGCTGGTATTGTGTTGGGGTATTCGATCTTTTATTAGTCGTTGCTCCGTGGGAGAACGATGTTTCTCGGAGTTATCATGTTATATTTATTTAACGATCGGTATTATAGTCGGGTTGCTTAAGTGAGGAATCGTATGTCGTTAAAGCTTTGTCTCTCTCTATTTCTTTCTTTCTTTGACCTACCGCAGCCCATTGTTAGAGATTTTTAGGCTCGGAAGGTGATCTGATTTCGCATTTAGTTTGCGGGTTAGACTTTAAAAGCAGCTCCAGAGTATCGCCAGGTACTTAAAAGGATTCAACATATCGCAGTCCACTTCTGTAGATAAGTCTGCCCAGATCAGCGCGAGATATCCCGGTCCTAGGACGTTTATAAAAGCATTATTTGAGTACATATTAAATGTATCATTTTATGATAGCTAAGTTCCTAAATATCCTTTGGTTTCACCAAAAACCCAAACCAAGACAAAGATTTTCGAGAGAATTACTGTGTATTGTGCGTTTGTAGTCGTAAATAACAAATTGACGTCCTTAACTTCACTTTCTTAGTAAAATACATTTGTGGATAACATTGTAATGTTTATTATTAAACACAATGTGTTATTTAATATATTTTAGATGAGAATCTGTATGCGCAAGTGTATCTGACAGGGGCCACAGCTAACCGCATCGTGGTTACTATACTAATGTAGACACCATACGTGTATAAGTAGTGCTTGTGTTTTAAATTTATAATCTGCGATATAAGATATATTAGGGGAGGCCCTCGTTCAGCAGTGGACATAAATAGGCTGTAATGATGATGATGATATAAGATAGCCGTGGGGATTAATAATAACAGAAGTATTTATTCTCTTTGCAATCTTAAAATAAAACGCCAAGCATGTTGGTATATACACCGATGAAAACAGTTTTATTGTTATAATAGTAAAGAAATTGCAGTAATGAACCTTAGACTTGGCAGAACTTTGTCTAGATTTCATTACTTTTTAGAGATAAACAATCTCCATCAAGACTCCAAGTTTTTTCCAATGTTTTTGGTATGATAATTATTTTCAATTAAACTTAAACGAATTTCGTATGGTGAAGGCCGTTGAATCTTTTTAGAGTTCCATAGCAATGACAAAAAACGGAACCCTTATAGATTCATCATGTCTTTGTCCGTCCGTACGTTTTGTCCCTTAACTTTCAGTACTACATTCTTAAAACTTTGTAAATATATGCATTCTGTGAACCGCTATAAGGAACAAAGAAGAAAGAGAATGAAAAAATAATTTACAAGAAACTTGAAAAAAATTTTTTGGGTTCTCCATAAATTCGATTGAAACTATTTTTTTTTGCGGTGCGGAACCCTCGACGGATGAGCCGGACTCGCAATTAGCCAATTTAATTTGTGTTTTCTTTTCACAATTAAACATAAAACAAAACCTGAAGATTTATTGCAACTACGAGTATTGCCTATAGCATACTAGATACCGAAAGAGTTGTATGAATCAAATATGAACATACAAAAGTTTAAAAAAAAAGTTCATTGCGGTTAAAATAGCGCTAATCATAAGTACTAAACAAAGACTCAGGTCTAAACAATCTCCAGCTTCCATATGGTAAGAGACGTACAAACTGTGTTCTATAAATTATTCACTTATTTTATAGTAAATAAAAGCAAGGTTTCGTCTCGTTAGACGTAAAGGCGACCGCGGTCGGCTGTCACACGCATCGGTCCATTGGCGCCCGTACGTGCCTAGTAATTAACTAAAACTACCATGTTGCCCGCATTCTAGTCAAATCACAGTTGAGGTTACTTTGTTTGTGTAGATTTTAACGGTATTGTTTGCAATGATATACTTTTTATTCGCAAGTAAATTAAATATAACAACGTCTTTTCGATTTTTGGAAAAGCTCAATCGTCGTTGGCTCAATGGTGTGGACTGTCGCCTTCCTACCGGGGAGGCTGAGGTTCAAATCCCGACACGTACCAATGTGTTTTCGAATTTTCTAAAATATATGTACGTTATCCGAGTCTCTTACGGTGAAGGAAAACATCTTGAGGAAACCATCATGCACGCCTGCGAAGAGATTCAAAGGTTATGCGTGAAGTCGTCCAATCCGCACTGGGCCCGCGTGGACGACTAAGGCCTAATCACCCTATACGGGTAGGCTCGTGCCCCTCGGTAGAGAAGTTGTTCCTCTGGTTTATATGCTCAGTGTTTTAGAACATATCTATATACGATATAGAAACTATGTCTTTTAATATGCTACGTTTACTTGTACATAATAAAAGTAAGTGATAATAAGTGACTACAGGTTTTGTAGTCCCGGTAAACAGCTAAGTTACCTTGGCTGTCTTTAATTAGCACCAGATTATCGGATAACCGTGTGTTTGTTAACGCCCCGTGCACCGCACCTATTAAACTTGTTTACTAAACTATTAATTAATAATAGGTGTACGATGTAAACTCGTTTAAGATACCATTTTCTGTGTTTGTACTTAAAGTTTCATTTTGTTTGTTACAGGTAAGCATCAGCCCAAGTGCACCTCAAATACAACCGTGAGACGGAGCAGATATTGCTTCCCGAACTTTTTGAGCGTTCCAGTTATTTTAAAAGTTCATGTAAAACTTCTATTGTTAACACATTTTTTGTGAACACACTTATCGTAGTAAGTATACCCAAACTGATTCTTCCTACGTTGACATAGTAAAATCGTAGTAATTTGTTCACAGCTCCCTAAATATCCAAAGTTATCCGATCCAAGTGAGAGCCGAATATTGCGTCTCTCTACCCTTTTCAACGCCGAATACACCGTTCGTACGCATTGTAGGTGCACAAACCTCTTTCCTTCACAAAAGCCTCCCTTATTATGCTCCTGTGTTGGATATGAGGAAATTGGCTGAATGGCTTATATGAAAAACTCGCGTAATCTTCGTGGAGCCATACCCCACAATATCCTGCAGTTGCCTCTTGAGCCGCAGCTCGCAGCTGAAATTCGATTGTTAGATTAACAATACCAACACATGCTTCCGTGGTAGATCTGGAAACATTCCAAAACGCTGTTCGCTTAACTTCTTACAGGAACTAATAATGTTTTGCTTTTTATGGAGTTCCCATGTTATAAAGAAGTTTGCCAACATACTACAGATTACGTAGTTGGCTACTGATGCCTATTATCCACATATAACCGTAAACATAATGAAGCTAATTGCAAATGAGTTGCCTAACTTTTAAAGTCCATCCAGTAAAAAAACTGTCACTCGTTTTCACATAACCCTTAATAATGAAACTATAACTTCTATGATTATTGTGAGGTAGTGATATAGCTCGCTCGGATCAGCAAGTTGAAGTGGCAGTGTGCCGATCACGTATGTCGTACATCCGATAGCCGTTGGAACAGACGAGTTCTGGAATGGAGACTGTGTGCTACTCTGCTTGCCAAGAGGCAAGAATAGCGTAGAACGCCCTCTGGCCGACGATTTGCGAAAGGTCTGGTAGAGGCTGGATGAGGAAAGTAGTGGACCGGGGTATTTGGCAAAAATGGGGAGACCCATCTCCAGCAGTACATAGGTCTCTCTATTGCACAGGTTGAGGAGAAAGAGAGTGAGTAACCTTATACGTTTGGTGTCCTTCAGTGAAAGTATGAATGTGGCATGTGACGAAATGAAAGCCTCAAGAGGGCATAGCGAGGGTGGTTATCGCGTTCGGTGCGGTCGCCAGACATATTTCTTGCGCGAGCAATACCTAATAAAGTAGGTAGACGGGCGAGACTTGGATCGCGATCAGGACGCGCCTCGGGACATGAATTCGGCATCTTTCACCTGAAGCGACAGCCTTAGCGACACGCGTCGGTTATGAAAATTCCGTCACTGAAATTCCGGCTCACACTAGAGATTTTTGCTGAGCTTTGCGGTTGTCGTCGGGATTTTTTTAAAGAAGCAAGTCTGTTACGTTTATTTCAGTCTGCGTTTTATGGAGGCGGGAATGTGCCCGCTTTGGTTTATTTGCGGGCCGCCTTTCTCATGAAATTGCGCTGTTTCATTGCTTACGAGCCATTTTGAGGTTCTCGTTAGAGCTACATTTTTTATCGTGATGTATTTTTCCTTGCAAATTGTATACTGCGTAAGCAATCCCACGTGTGAACGTCTTGAATTGAATATTTATGGTTTTTTCTATGAATATACCTCACTAGTTTTATAGGGCTTGATGGCTAATTTACTAGCGATTTTAAGTTCCCTATTGAGTTCCTATGCGTTTGATACCGATGACTATTTTTTATGGCGCTTAATCTTCAACACCCATTATTCAAAAACTTCCTATAGCCGTGCTTTGTCGGCAGACGATTTGAAAGAAATCTCATATACAATTTATTTAACCAATACTAAATAAGTTAGAAATAGAAGTTTAAGTAGAGGAATTAAAACCGCTGGTCTAATTTTACAGTGAAAATAGTGACAATGCATTACAATATCTTAAAAGAAGGCGAACCATAAAACTCCAAACATAAATTTCCAAAACCCATCAACCATTAACAATTACAAAAGAAAGGTAAGGAATGAAATGTTTTATTCATTCTGCTAACGAGAAAATTACCGAGGGGGCGTCGGATCGGATTGCAGGGACTCGGGCAACCTTTGTCTTTGGGGAGAAGTGTGCCCAATGATCTCTTAGATACCTACCTACATCAATTAAGGGAATCATCTAGCTCCAGCTCCCTATTGTCTCATTTCTTAGATATCAACATTGAAAAAGTCGATGGATTGAGGAGCATTCTGATTTTGACCTATATTTCCCTTTGCCGGTTTACACTTGATCGTACCATTTTTATAAACAATCGTCTTAATATAAATTATTATTTTTATTCATATGGCTTTACCATAAAGAAGATAAAACTAATGTAATATGTTACTAGTCCGGATTCCACTCAGTAAAAATTGATAAGAAATTCAGCAGTTGGTTTTTGCAAATATTCTAGAAAAATTCGTGGTTTGCATGCTGAAGGGTGAGACAGACAGTAGAATAACATAATAAACCCTCTTCACTTATTTTATTGAAAATTTGGGGTACTCTTTACTCCCACTTTCTTTCTCCTTTGTTTTAAACCTTTTGCTGTACTCTTTAAACTATACAAAAATCGTAACTGCCTTAATGGTTGTATCCATTTAGAAAACTAATTTTAGCCACGAAATAAACCAAATAAATGTTTTTTAATACATGATTTGTTAAGAGACATGTTCTTAAAATAATGCATATACAATACAATAAAACCTTAAGCTTTGGAGCATTGAAGTCGAAAACCTAATAAACATCCTTTTTCTTCAATAAATATTGCTACAATTTATTCGAGCTGGGATGCACCAGAAAGTAATTGTCGGTCCGGCTCTTTGATGCCTGTAGTACCTGAGTACGTCTTCATTACGCTCCATTACGTTGGAATCCAAATTAAGGACCCTGCAAAGCAGACGCAACAGAGGAATTTCATTAAACATTAATAACTGGACAACCACTCCGTGGAAAGAATTACAACTTTATGAACATTTCTGTAAAGTGTAATAAGATTACAAATTAATTACTTTAGTAAGCAGCTCTTATTAAATTCTAAAGTTATTTATTGAAGTGGTATTAAGAAACGCAATAACCCCAACGGGATACAACCATTGTTAATAACGCGGCACGGTCACAAACAAATCCCAATAAGTACTGCCAGCAACATAATTTTTACGAAATTTTTAAAATTTTGCCCATATTTTTTTTAAAGTTAAATTAAACGAAATATAAATGATGAAGTTTGATGTAGTGTTCCAAATTTAAAATAGATCTTGACATAAGATTTTAATGTTTATTTTACAAATCAGGCAAAAGAAAAACGTTTTATGCAGCCCGTACAACGTTCACCAAATCAGCGTACACCCCTACCGCTTGCCTAATTACGTTAACTTCTTTCGGGCCCTGTACAAATTCCGAATGGGCTGTAAAGAGTGCGAATTTGCATCGAGAATATTTTTCGTCAACAATTAGGCTGTTGGGCCTTTGTCTGCGCCGGGCAGGGGTTGGTTTTAACGACGTTTTAAAAGATTTCAGCCCATCGAGACCAGCTTATCTCGGACTTGCTGCGTGCTTGTTACAAAAAACCCTTTATTAACTTTACGACGCCTTTAGCGAATAACAGAAATAAATATGGAGGTCCCGGCTTATAGCGCGGCGGGTTTATGCCTCCGGAAGTATTTTACAATCCTCCCGTTGCCATTACTCGAGTCTGCAACCACCGTTATTTATGTACGTCCATGGATATTCATAATAACGACATGCTTTCATAAACTGTACTTATAATCTAAACTATATAATACGTATATTTATTGGTATCCGTTACCGAGCATCCGTAAGACAAGTCTAATGAGCCTACTAAGATGTACGTTGATTGTCGTGTATTCAAATGGTGAAACTAATTGAGCAATAATGTATGTCACAATTGCAGGTTGTAGTTTTCTATATAACCTCACTGTGCCTTAAAACATTATACTTTACTTAATTTTGGACTTATATTCATCTTAAAAAAATACCTGTGCTGTCAAAAACGTTTTCAACATGATTGTAACCTAATTTCATTTGGTTTGTTTGATTTGATCAAATCTGTAAATCAACGTTTACAAAATGTGTGTACCTTCATTTTGTGTGTTCTGATTTACTAAAGATTCATATGTTCCGATACCCAATACAAACTTCCATATGATCGCATTCGCATAATCTACTGAGATAGTGTAAAAGGAGAAACAATGTGTATATTCTCTTACAATACGACGTGGAACCTATCAATACTATTGTATTTAATTTGTGTCGGTTGCAGACGGATACTTGGGATTTCGGGTTTATTATGAGATACAAAGCCTTTGGCCGTTTTCATCGGCTGTTTTGTTTGATTGCGACATAGGCCGCGTGAGCCCATTGTGAAACTACGGATGTGTGCCTTCAAATGCTTTGATGTCGGATTATGGTTTTATTTTATTGATATTTCTGTTTGCGCTTTGTAGTACTTTATTAATTAAAACCACTTACTTTAGGGAATTCGTTCGATATAGTTAAAAGCGGGATTGGTTCACAAGTTTAAAGTCAGTCAACGCGCAATGGAGCGAGCTATGCTCGGGGTCTCACTGAGGTCTCCTATGCATAAACTTCAGACATATTTTCCTTTCATTATAAATTTGGAAGTTAAATAATTCGAAAACCTTATTTACATTCAATTGTGTTCATATTCTGCGCAATTAAGTCCCTAAAATTGAAAGCATTTCAATTAAAACTATAGCAATTAAAGAAACATCTGTTTACAAATTTTTGCTGTACATTTAATTCACATGTAGTGTTGCATACATTTGAAAATACATTTTATTATTCAAGGCAACCCCCTACATATCCATAACATTTCCCTCTCGTATCAAAGTATTTGATGTAATCACCATGTCTATGAAATGAATGGGGAATCAAAATAATTTTACTCTTCGTAAATTGAATTTCGGCAAATAAGCTTAGGGAAAAATCGCCTGCTAATATTGTTTAATTACGTAACCGACATTTAACGTATTTTGTCTAAAATATATTTTGTTTATGAAAAGATATTTGAATAAATAAGTTTGTTTAGCTATTTAGTTTTAACATTCTGGACTTGTCTCTGTGTTATAAAAATAAAAAGTGTTATTTATGTTATATGGAGCCTAATTATTTCTATTTAATAACCTACTTAAAATAAGGAAATCCTGTCTATCTACTATGAAGATACCAGCACTCGGTACACGTGGTATATTTACTCCTGGCGTCCTCATCAATCAGCACATTATAATGTCACTCTATATACTTTCCAACATAGCATAAATACCATTTTTTTCCAAATGACTACTGCTTTTGGCCGCAGATGGCCTTTACAGCTTCACCGGGCAATTGGCGAGCGCTGATGGCTCTCAGCCCGCAGATGGCATAAACACCGTGCTTGCCCAATGTATATTAGTGGATTTTATAGACTATCATGCTATGATAGTTATGTAGTCAGGCCAAAACGGCTTAACGTGTTCGCCATGTAAGTAATCTTGTTTTTTAGACAACCGGTGATGAATTACGTGCAACCGCCTGCAATGGACAGCAACCCAAATAAATGCACAAATAACTTTCACTATGCAGTCTCCCTGTAGGATTCGTATCTACGACCCCTCATCACGCAACGAGCTAAGGTCAACACTGCCACTAAACCGGAGGCAATTCCTCTTGCCTGACGTAAAATATTTGGAGATTTATTGTAATATAACGTTTTAGCTTTATTATTGTACTTTATGTTTCCGCAAACAAACCAGAAATACCTTAGGTTAAGCTAAAATAGTAACTCGGTTCACTATGTTCCGACCCCATTATAGTTCACTGAATCGTACGTTTCACTTCTCCCGACTTACCTGGAATGTGTATAAGTATTTATGAAAGCGTGCCCTCCTTGTTCTCTAATATGTATAGAGCACATAAATATATCGTTGAATAAATGACTGTGCATTTGACAAACGAGCATTCACAAATATATCCGGCAGTGAACGAGCAGAATGATCCTCCCCAATGTATTATATAATATAGGAATTCCTCAAGGGGCCCGCGAAAATGTACAGGATTTGCCCCTGCCTCATTCTTGTTTTCTGTTCGGTTGTGTTCATGGAAATAGCTTTGTGTTACTAACTCGATACTTTCGATACTAACTTAGTGTAAGAGGTTTTGAGGTAAGTAAGAGGCTTATAACATTTTTGTGGCATATGTTTCCTTTTGAGTGTAAGCATCATTTGTTTTTAAAGTTGTTACATCGTAAGCATTTGTGAAAGAACTTCGTTACTGAGTAGTATGCATTTACTGCTTAATATTTATTTATTTCACAGGAGGACCAACAGCAATGAAACACAAAATATACACAAATAACAACAGGTAGCCAATTATAGGTCCTCACTAATAAAGATTGTATAGAAAAGAACACCCGAATGCTTAATAAGACTAACCAATTAAAATACAACAAATGAGCCAACACAAAATCAACACAAGAAATTACTCTTTGGGTAATTTCAAAAAAATTCCTGCTCATAGCACTCCTCGCCGAAGTCACACTAGTATTGAAGAGATCAAAGTCAAAAATAGCATTTAATTGGTTGAATTTATCACCAACGCGCCACAGATATTCATTTTGCCTATAGTTAGTACGGACTAGTGGAAGGAAAAGAATGTTGTGTTTTCTTAAACATCTAATTGGCACAATCAATCCAAGTATTCCAATATACTATCAATAGTGGTGTGAATTTCAATTTAGAATGCGGCTTCAGATCTAGATGTTGTGGAATCGTATGAGATAGGAAGCACATTTTTGTAAAAGTCACTTGGTGTTATTTTGCCCATTTTGGTAAAGATATAGAAGTTTCAGTCATCATTTTTTAAAGAACTATGATTCCATGCCGGAAGGCCTGTTCAGGGTTTCTTGTCTGCTACTCGGTGGAAGTTTTGTGAAACCATATCAGAGGGTGTAAAGTGGTTTTGAAACTTTAATCTTATTAAATTAACACAAAGTTTTTTTTCATTAGTAGGGCCATAGTATGCAAGTATAGTTGTAATGCCAAATAAAAATTTCCTTAGCAAGATCAGTCTTCTCTCTCTCTCTCTTCAACCTATCGCAGTCCACTGCTGGACATAGGTCTCCCCCATTTTGCGCCAAATAGCCCGATCCTCCGCTTCAGAAGATCAGCCTTAAAAAACTACAAATAATAGAAAGCAGTTTTCTACACAATGTGGGCTGTGTTTAGCGGAACTAGAAACGAGACGTTTGGTTGCGGTTATGTAGCTCCCACTTCGTTTCATATTGAGCATTGCTTAACTCTACTCGTAATAGTTAAGTGACACGAGCACATCTAACCGTACTTATCTTCCCTTCGCTTTGTAACCGTTGTGGCCTACGCTTTATAAGAGACATTATTGGGTAATACAATTCTTCAAAAACACAACACAAACGAGGCGTAGCTCATACTTGTTTTTCTTAAATCTCTCTGTGAACAACTCTATTATGGGGAATCTTGTTAACATTTGAAATCATTTCTCTGCCCCGGGAATAATGAGTTCTGCGTTTTCATTTGAAACTCCGGTGACTTTTGTTTAATGGAATGATAATACAAATGCTGGCCTCTTTGTAGTGAGAGGTCGAGAATATTGTTGTTTTTCCCCCGGGCGGGTCACTTTAGTTCCAAGTGTAATTTCATTAGCTCTCGAAAAAAGTCCCGCAAAAGGATTGTCGGAGGTATAATCTCAGAGTAACAATTCTTGCTATTAAAATGTTAACTCTTTCCTGTAATTACTTTCTTAGTTGACATGTCTTTGAGAGATCTATATAACTACGATGGTAGGCAAAAAGATTGCAAGTTCAATAATTGCTAGTAAGGGCAGAGTCTCTTATGTTGCTGTAATTTATTTTAGGTCTACATAAACTATTAAATTTTTATAAGTTTTAAAACCTTGTTGGTACATTTTGAATATTCGCTTCGTCGTAGAAATCAATAGTGATCGATAAAATAACTACGAAAAATACTCGTAAACTGAATAATCGTTTTATAGGCCAAAGTTGGTTGGGGATCAAAATTCGGGAGAACGTTCGAAAACTTTTAATAAATTAATAAAAAAAATAACTTGTTACACCCAACGGGTATATTACCGAAGTTTTCGTCTCGTAACAGGATATTATGTAAACAAATTTAATTATTGCCTTGAATTAGCCACAATGGCCGGCTCTCGTCGCAGTGAATGGAGAACTTCGGGAACCTCAACTTTGCTTCGGAAAACTTTCTCGGCGGGCACACAGCTGAAAGTATTTGCAAAACCTGAGCCTTGCTCATTTTCTGATAAGAAGCTAAGTACGTTGTTGTACCGCACGCGATCTACTGGATGTCGATGCTCTTTGGAAGTTTTCTATTAGCACTAGGTTTATTTTTTTTGCCAATAATAAAGCAAATTCATCTGGTAGTGATGAGATAGTGGTGTGGCGCAAATGTCAAAGGGATCTAAGCTTAATGCTAACTCGTGAGGTAAAGATCTAATCCAGTAATTTTTCTCAGCCTAGAATTCAGTTATACAAAAAATACTTGTTTGTCTATATAAGCAATTATTAAAGCTATGTATTCGTTATATACCTATCCTAAATTCAATCCAATACATTGGTGACATTTAAGTTTGCATTCAATAATATATCACAACCAAACAATTCCTGATAGCTCACCCGGAACAACTAATGAAATCAGCAAATTAATAATTCGTACCAAATACTCGCAGATTGAAACCAACCCAAACATAGCAAAGGATCTGGCCACTGAACAAAATAACCCGGCAGGAACTTGTACAATTTATCACAAACTATCTAATCAATTTACAAACGATACCCCTGTTTAATATCAAATCTACGTTTT